>CM061914.1:93687575-93766867 GCA_031002005.1 Vandiemenella viatica
AAACGAAGGAATAAGTGATCATGAAGCAGTTGTGATGGATATTAGAGTGAACCAGCAATCAAAATTGAAGGGGGAAATAGGTACAATTATAAAAAGGCACAGATTTTGAAGCGATATTTCAGAGAACATTTCAGCAAATGGAAAGAAGGTACAAGTACAGTAGAGTGAAGGTGGGAAGAGTTCAAGGAGATAGTAAAAAAAAAAAGGAGAAAGAAAAATTTATTTTAAAACAGAAAATAAAGAGAACTAGAGAACCTATGTACTTATATTAGGGAGGTGAGGAGGTTAAAGAGATTGGTAAGAAGAGAATATAACAGAGTTAAGAGACAGCAGGGTAGTAGGGAATATTTAAAACAACCAAACAAGGACTTAATAACACCTAAGAATGTGGCTAAAGTTCGGTTAATGAAGAGTACTGTCAGTGCAGGGGACCAAAGACTGATGCATCGAGAAATTTCTATGGCTACGTTAGAAAACTGAGGCGAAGGGAGGGTGCTGAGATGCTTGTAGATAAGCATGGAGAAGAAGTTACTGAGAATTAAAAAAAGGCAGAGATTTTAAGTAATGGGTTTAGTGAGAGCATTAGGGACAATGAATCAGAAATAAGAGGGTCTAAATCGGATGTGTTTAACAACACAATTAGAAATGAGCAGACCAAAAACATTGAAATTTGTCCTGAGGATATCATGAAAGAACTAAGAAAGCTGAAAAAACACAGTGGCTGGTGTAGAAAATATTACTAAAGATGTCTTAAAGATAGCCATATCTGACATTGTACCTTACCTTGAAATATTATTTAAATTGAGTCTGGATACTTGCTGCTTACCAGAGAACTGTAAAAGTTCAAATATATGTGAGGAGCATAAGTGGTTTTCAAGTAGGCAACCTGTATTAAAGCCCTCCAAAACGAAAAGGTTTAGGTGTTGAGCGCATCCATGTTGAACAGATCAAGCAGCTGGGGAAGAGAGTAGTAAAATGGCTTCTCGAGATGTTCAATGTTTATACATTTTTAAGATTCCAAAGCTCTGGAGGAAACCTTAAGTCGTAGCACTATTAAAACCTGGTAAAGCCCCAGATACAGCCCGATATCACTCCCCAACCACGTCTATAAACTTATTGAGAGGATATGAAAATTTCTCGGGTTTTCTGCCAGATAATATTTTTATTTAACTCAGCATACAACGTTTCGGCAGCTGCCTCCACTGCCTTCATCAGGTATTGTGTCATACCGAAGCTAAGACAGTAACTGCCACATGGACCAGGAACTTCTATAAGTAGCCCCGCTACCGGAGAGAACTTCCCGCTGCTCCCCTCATTGGTCGGCGCTTCAATCGACCCCAGACGGGGAGGAACCGGTTGGCCCCGGCTGACTGGCAAATGACACCAATGATGATGATGATGGTGCATCACGTGGCTCCACGGAAATCAACAGCCATTCTCTGTGCCATTATTTAACAGGCGGCAATAAGTAAATTGTATCTCCAGACTCCACAGCGGCATCTCTGGTGGTCACCCATCCAAGTGTTCATCATGCTCAACATTGCTTAACCAGCAGTAGCATCACGCTCAAAGCTGCTGCACGGGAGGCATTAACCAAGCCAGCCAATCACAGCGACCGATCTCCTGATTGGCTCGGAGGCAGAGGATCAGCTTTCCCATTAGTCGACACGTCAAGATGGCGTCCTCCCGGACAGCTGTGTCCAACACATTGTAATTTCAAATCTTGGACAATTAGCTCCCATGCTTCGCTCAGGAAAAGATGTAAGCATCTTAGAATGTTACTAAATTCTAGCCTCTCACCTTTAGGCATTAGGGGGAAAGCTTACTCTGTAGTAAAAGATAGTTTTCATTTCATGTATAGGTTATGGGAGTAAAGCTTTATATAGCATAAAGATACTGTAACCAAACAAACTAAATAAACCCCTTTAGGAATAATAAAAGTATTCAAAAGTAAATAAAAGCCCTAAAGTAAACCTTCTATAACAGAAAGAAAACACTAGTTTGGGAGGAAATAGGTTAAATCCCTCAAGTTCAGTTTCAAATAATAAATTTTGATATAGGTTAACTTTACAGTTTCTAAACCAATTTGAATGCAGTAAAGACTTTCAGTAGTTACTAAATGCCGAATATAAACTTTGAATAATAATAAATAAACTGAAAATTAAATAATCGTCAGTAATCCAACTTTGTAATTATGAGCTTCTAATTGGGGAGCATTTTGTCATTTTTAAACCAATTTACGAGCAAGAAAGTAACTCAATACTTAGTAAACCAACTACACTAATTTTCTGTAACAATATTAACACCTTTTACTAACCTTAAATATGATAATCCAAAATAATCCAGTTCAGCACATAAGAAATTTCTAATATTTGGCATTTCACTGTTTTTATACACTTTCGAACAAAATAAAGTAGTTTTGATGAAGTAATAATACAATTAAAATATAAATTCACTAAAATTTCGTAGTTTCTGAACGTTTAAATAACTTAAAACAATTTTTAATACTTCGTCAGATGCACTTCACTTTTAACAATTTTTATCTCAAAATCCTAGAGAACATTCGAAATAAAAAGTAGATTTCCGGGAAGACCTAAAAATCTAATATCACATATAATAATTTCAAGTAATTCCACGTAATAGAACCGATTCTAGGGAGATCTTAAAATTTAGTTTTCATTCCGACCATGAGGTTAACTTAGAAATTAATTACAACCGTTCAAAAGTAGATACAGAGATGAGGTAACTTTCAGAACACGTTATTTAATTCAGAGAATCTCGTGGTAATTTTATATTTGCGATAAAAGTAATAGAAATAAAGTTAAAAAATTAAAACTGAAATCGCACTTTGGTTACGTCGTAGTTAAACTTTCCCTGCACCAATCTTAATAAAAATTACACCAATAAACTCAGGAATTTTGGTAAAACACGGTGGTAATAATATTATTTGCATAAATTGTGGCGTTGATAAAATGACGAAATATAGAAGTTTCTCGAACAATAGTAATTCCCCAGGGTAGGAAAATAGTTCACTCTTACGCTAAGATCTTTTAAACCAGATGCTTAAAGTTAATCACTAAATATCCATTATTTCACAATTAAAAAAGTATAAACACTGTAACACCTAAAGTTTCGGATAATTGTTTAGTTACTGAGATATTTCCGATCTAAATCGTCTAGGTGTTAGTAGAAAGTTGTATTTTGGCTCTGACGTCAGCGAGGTTATAAATCAGAGGACGCGGGGATGACGGCATTCTGTTCGGGTCTGGAAGCTGTACTGACATGACGTACTAGGTGCGTGTGCGTTGCTGAGGTTGGTAACTCAAGTTTTGTGTTGGTACCACCGGGTCGGCCATCATGGTATGTTGGCTTTTGGGGCGTGGCATTTGTTTATCAACATGAACTTGTGACTTTCATCAGGGGTCGGTCGGTCTTTGTTTCTCTCCACAATCTGCAAACTGTTGGAACGAGTGTTCGATATGCCTAATCAACTTTAAGAATGCTGTTTGAACTTTGAATTTCATTTTTAATAAACTTGAAGAATTTTTGGGAAAGTGCTACTAAATTACCTTTTCAATATTTGGGGTCTTCAAATATTGTGGCAACCTGAAGCGTTCTAGTTGAATATCCAGGCAACATGGTCAAAGCAAATTAACATTTTCAGTAAGTTTACATCGAACAGTGAAGTGCTATCAAGAGTTTAAGTTAAGGCACTTAGACGATACTTCACCCCGGTATCGGTCTATGTCCTTACAAAGACCGGAATCTTGTTGATGTTGTTGTTACTTATTTGAATCTCCAGAGATTCTCTGATTACCGAATACCTGAAAGTATGATATTTGATCCAAAACTTCAGTATTTTCAAAATTTATGTTATGAAACTTTTCAACCGCATGTTCAGCCAGTGCGGATTTTTCCAACTGTAGCAACCATAGATATCGTTGGTGCTCAGTGCGGTGTTCCTCGATCATTCTTATGGTTTGGCCAATGTATACTTTGCTGCATTCACAAGAAATTGAATACACTCGGGACTCGAAGGCCCAGGTCATCCTTCACCATGCGTAGCATATCTCGAATCTTCGTCGGTGGATGGAAGATACTCCTTACGCCATACCGTGCTAAAATCCTTCTGATTTTCCCGGAGGTATTGCCGGCATAAGACAAAACGGCAACGGACTTGGAGACTCTTCTTGTTCAGATGTCATCTTGGTTCCTGGGGGAGAAAAGCCTGTTTGATTTGTTTTTCTGAATAGCCATTCTCTCTAAATACCTGCCGTAGGTGTCTAAGTTCTTCTTGCAGGCTATCACTGTCTGAGATGGCTCGCACACGATGTACCAGTGTTCTCAAGACAGTTTTCCGTTGAGCTGGGTGGTGAAAAGTGGTAGCCCCCAAATAGAGGTCCGTGTGGGTAGGTTTCATATAGACACCATGCACCAAAGAACCATCTGGCTTGCGTTTAATAAGTACGTCCAAGAACAGAAGCGTGCCATCTCTCTCAACCTCCGTGGTGAACTTTATGTTAGGAAGGATAGAATTAAGGTGTTCCAAGAAATCATCGAGAGCCATAGAGCTATGTGGCCAAATAACAAACATGTCATCCACGTAATGGAAGAAACATTTCGGTTTAAATGGAGCAGTGTCCAAAACCCTTTCTTCAAAATCCTCCATATATAAATTGGCTACCACAGGAGAAAGTGGTGAACCCATAGCCACACAATCTGTTTCTTATAGTATCGTCCACTGTACTTGAAATATGTAGACGTGAGCACGTGCTTGAACAGGTCTGCCATCCCTTGGTTGAAATGTCGTCTTATAAGTTCTAATGACTCCTTGACAGGCACCTTTGTAAACAGCGAAACTACCACCATGAGGTCGGAATCTGACAAGGTGAAACCTTGGATAATTTTTACGAATTCAGAAGAATTCGTGACATGGTGTATGCAATGGCCCACCAGTGGACTCAGTTGGTGTGTAAGATATTTTGCCAGTTGATACCAATTGCACTGACAATAGGTCTTAAGGGCACGTTCTCCTTGTGGATTTTCGGTGATCCATATAACCTCGGTGGTCTCGTGGTGCGAGGTCGTAGGTTCTTGATGGTCTCCTCAGGTAAACCTGGTCCGTCGGGCAGTTACTGTCTTAGCTTCAGTATGGCACAGTACCTGATGAAACCAGTGGAGGTTGCTGCCGAAATGTTGTATGCTGAGTTGTATGATGAGTTAAATAAAGATATTATCCAGCAGAAAACCTGAGAAATTCTAATTTCATCAATACGCCGGGAAAAACTTAATTCCAACATTTTTAAGAGGATGCTTTTCGCCTGGTAGTGAAGACAAACTGATACCTCAACAAGCTGGATTCAGAACAGCCTGCTCCTGCTCAGACCATATCCTACATCTAACACAATATATTGAAGATGGCTTCGAAAAGGGTTTAATTACTGGAGTAGTATTCATTGACCTGACAGCAGCCTATGACACAATCAGCATAAAAAAACTCCTTCCTAAAGTATACAATATGACGCAGAAATAGTCTACAAATTTCTCAGCAATAGGAAATTCCTTTTCAGCTTCAGAATTCAAAAAGCCATCCATGCAAACTGAAAAATGGGCCTCCTCAAGGCAGTGTTCTTGACCCAGCTTTATTTAACATGTGCACCAATGATCAACCCCTGGACAGGCATTGCAAGTCCTTTATCTATGCTGATGATCTTGCCCTAGCTGCTCAACATGTGAATTCTGAAGTCATCAAGGGTAGACTTACTACAGCTCTTGAATCTCTTGGAACTTACTACAAGCAGAAGTAGTCTCAAGAAGAAGAAGGAGGAAAAAAAAAAAAAAAAAAACACCATCGAAGTCTGCGCGTTTAATTTGCGCAGTAAATGCACTAAGCGAAATCTGAATGTGGCCTGGAATAGATCGACTCTGATGCACAGTGTAAACCCAATGTAATTAGGCGTAACTCTTGACAGAGGCCTCACTTTGTCAAGATGAAAGTATCTTCATGCAACAATATCTTAAGTAAGTTGACCAGATCTAGCTGGGGAGCTAACCCAAGCATCATCCACACCTGCCTTAGCATTATGCTACTCCGCAGCAGAGTATGCATGTCCTGTGTGGCAAAAATCAAGTTATGCCAAGACAGTAGACGTTGTGCTCCACAGAACGTGCCGGCTCATTGCAGGTTGCCTCAGACCATCACCTGTGGGGAAAGTGGAGATTTTGGCTGGCATTGCCCCTGAAGACATATGCATGGGAACTTGCCACTAGCGTGGCAAAGCTTAGAGTGAACAACAATGCCTGACACCCTCTACATGGCTATACATCAGCGTCAGTCCAGATCAAGCTTCCTGCAGAGTTCAAAGCCACTAAATGGAGCACCAAGCAATTAAAGAATATTCACTTGGGAGAAGAGAGTAACATGATAAGCCAAAAGAGGGCCTACCACCTGGGTCTGAACAACCATAGCCCATATGGAAGTCACTAAATAGACTTTGGGTGGGAGTTGGCCGTTCCAAAGATACTCTTGTCTAATGGGGATACCTGGGAGCCAGTTATCACATGTTCGTGTGGGGAGGGAGAAACCATAGTACAAATGTTGTCTTTTCCATAAATTGGAATGAATGTACGCCAACTTGACCTACAATCAGCTACTGAAAAAGCCATCGCATTGGCGGAGAAACTACCACGAATTTGATGCTGTCATTGACAAGAGAAGAAGAAGTAGGTAACATGGCTTTTGGCAAGGTTATTCATGTGAATCTCAGTTGGTGGGATATATGCAATATATTTTGGATGAAATGGACAAGGGAAGCCAAACTGATAATGTAGCATTAGATCTTTCAAAGGCTTTTGACAGAGTGAGCTCTTAAAGTGGTAGTAAATAAGGTAAAAACTAGTGGATGAGAAATTGATTTGCTGGGTAGAAGAATTTTTAAAAGGTAGAAAACAGAAAGCTAATGTAGGAATTGCAGTATCAAAAGAATTGGAAGTAAAAATGGGAGTGCAACAGGGTAGCATATTGAAACCATTCCTATTCATTATTGTAATGAATAATTGTGTTGATTGTTTACTATCACAAATTAGTTTGTTTGCAGATGATATATATATATATATATAATGATCAAAATGGTAGAGGACTGTAAACAAATGCAGGGTGTTCTGGACAGGATATCTAGTTGGGTTGGTAAACATGGGATGAAGAGAAATGCAAAGAAGAGTCAGCTTATTAGATACACAAATAAAAAACTAAAGGTTGATTATGAATATAAATAAGAAAAGAAAGGGAAATTAACCCACCACATACCAAAGTGGACGGATGCAATAAGAGAACACTAATGCTGACAAACAAACAAAACAATATTTCGGCATATGCCTTGCTCACAAATAGAAAAAACGGGCCATTAGGCTCGGAACGTGTGCGCACACCGAAAGTTACCTAATGACTAACCGTGTTGTGGTGAGGGGGGGGGGGGGGACGGATAAGGAGTAGACTATCGATATCGGTATACAATGTCTGAGATAATATATTTAATATTTTGGCAGGTGATGGTAAAATGAGCAAATGTAGTAATGGTACGGTATAAACATAGCAAAAAAAAAAAAAAAAAAGGTAGTGATGGGTTAATTGGAATTTAACGGTGGTTAAGTCCAGGTGGGTGTCTTGTATCCAGGATATTCTGGTACGCTAGTTCCCATCTCCGGAGTTCTGCTGCAGTGGTGCTGTCAGGGAAAACTCTGACTGCTCTCACAGTGAAACAGTCGTTGAGGTTGTTGGAATCATGGCTATTGGCATGTTCTGGTACTGGAAGGTACAGGTTACGAGTATGGACTGTTTGTCTGTGGCCATTCATTCTAACAGAGAGTTGCTGTGTGGTGAGGCCTATGTAAGAACTGGTGCAAAAGCGGCAAGTTAGTTGGTATATCAGATGAGTGGTTGAACAGGTGGCATGTCCAATAATGGGGAAAGTTTCTCCTGTGGTGGGGTTGGAATATGTAGTGGTGGGTGGAAGCATGCTGCAGGTTTTAGAGCGGGGTCTATTACAAGGATAAGATCCATATGGTGCTTTTGGAGAGTCTAACGGAGGGTATTTGTGGACTAAGATGTTCTTAAGATTGGGTGGTCTGCTAAAACATGCACGAGGGACATTGGGTAGAATTTTGGGTAGGAGAGTACGCATTTCCGGAAATCAGCGAAGGAAGTCATACCCCTGTCGCAAGATATGGTTGATGGACTCGAGGCCAGGAGAGAACTGAGTGACAAAGGCAGGGCTATGGTTGGTTTTTGTAGGAGACAAGTGAGAGTGGTTACGTGGAGGGTGGTTGATCGCACGGGAGATCTGTTTATGTACAAGATCCCTGGGGTAACAACGGGAAATAAGGGCTTGGGATAGGTTTTGTGAGTATTGTTGGAGAGAATGAGCGTCAGAGCAAATGCGACTTCCACGGATGGCAAGGCTGTATGGGAGGGAACGTTTGGTATGGAATGGATGGCAGCTATCAAAGTGTAGATACTGCTGTAAATTAGTGGGTTTGATGTGGACTGCGGTATGAAGGACACCGTGCCTGAGCATGATGTCAACATCGAGGAATGTGATGTGTGAGCGGGAGTAAGTCCAGGTGAAATTGATGGAATTGTTGCTATTGTTAAGGGAGTGGAGGAATTCAAGGAGGTGGTTTTCGCTGTGGGTCCAGATCATAAATATGTCATCTATGTATCTGAACCACACAGTGGGTTTAAAGGGAGTGTTGTTCAGGAAACGTTCCTCGTGACGACCAAGGAATAAGTTGGCATAGGATGGGGCCATGCGGGTGCCCATGGCGGTACCGCGGATTTGGTGATATACTACAGAATTAAAGGTAAAGAAATTTTTGGAGAGAACTATATGGGCCAAGGTTGAAATGAAGTATGTACTAGGCAGGCTATGTGGTGGTCGTAGGTCTAGGTAGTATTCTAGGGCACTGAGGCCCTGGCTATGTGGAATGTTGGTATAAAGGGAAGTTACATCAATTGAGACCAGGAAGGAGTCTGGAGGTAGAGGTGTGTGGATTGTGGATAGGCGTTCAAGGAAATGTGGAGTGTCTTTCACGTAGGAGGGAAGATTTAGGACAAAGGGTTGGAGATGTTGATCCACAAAAGCTGAAATCCTTTCAGTAGGCGATCCATATGCCGCAACTATAGGTCGCCCAGGATTACCAGTCTTGTGGATCTTAGGAAGAAGATACAGTGTGGGAGTGCGGGGATTCTGGGGAGTCAGGAGGGAGATGGACTGAGGAGAGAGGCCTTGCAGGGGGCCTTGTAGGTCAAGAAGATTTTTTATTTCCTGGCATATGGAGGTAGTGGGATCTGTAGCTTGTGGAAGGTAGGTGTTAGTGTCCGACAGTTGCCTTAGGGCCTCAGCCACATAGTCATTGCGGTCCATCACTACTGTGGTTGAGCCTTTGTCGGCAGGGAGGATGATGATGTTCTGGTTTTTGGACAGTTCTCTCATAGCTCATGAATATAAGGTGAGGAAAGAATTGCTGTTGAAGACTTGAAATGAAAATATCTAGACATTACATTTGATAACAAGCTTAACTGAGCAGGTAGTAGGAAAAGGTTTCAAAATTCTGCACTTGTTGAAGAGAGTGATGAGGGGATGCACAAGAGAAGTAAAGGAATTGGGTTACAAAACTTTTTGTCAGACCATTGCTTTAATATGGTAGTGTAGTATGGGACCCACATTTTGAGTATCAAATACAGGAGTTGGAGAAGGGCTGCTAGATTTGTTTCTGGAAATTATTGCAGAACACAATCAGTTACAAATATGATAAAAGAACTGGAATGGTATTCATTGGAAGACAGGAGGAGGGTGAGGAGGTTCATGGGATGGGTATATTGGTGATGAGACATGGAAAGCTATTGGTGTAAGAATTAAAAGTAATGCATAGAAGGGAAAATATGACCATGACCACAAGCTTTTACTTAATTTCGGCACAAGAGTATAGGAAGATTCTCTCTTTTAGGCAATGGTGTCAGTGATTGGAATAAGTTACTGAGTTAAATTATGAATAATTTACCAAAAACTTGAAAGAATTTAAAGTTAAAATTTGTAGGGGGCAAGTGCTAGGTGGGTACAGAAAAGGGGGAAAGGTGTATAGGGAAATTGCCACTGGAGTGTGCACTCCATTGCAATTTTAATTATATATATTGATAATTACACTGTTGAAATATTATGTCACATAATAAAAGTATGTAAATTAATTTGTAATAAAATTTTAAAAAAATCATGCTCACCAATTTTTGAGGATAAAAATATTTGATACTACTGGGATTTGAACCCAGGTTGAAAAATTAAGTGGCGGACACCTTACCTCTTACACCACACTAACTCTAACATTTAAGCGTACACAGCATGTACACTTTGAAATATATGCAGGTGATTGAAATTCATTCTTAACATGTTTTATGGTCCCCACCTTAGTCAAGACCTTTAGTTAAATGCTTTCTTGTTTCCTCACTCATGTTTATCCTGTTACAATGAGCAGATTGTAGCCTCGTGGTAAACGGTTCAACATAATGGCACAGTGACACCATTTGGACACTGTTCTGCAGGGTAGAATATTCGGCCACCTTGAAGCAGGCCAGACACAGACTGAATTTTAAGTAGCCTCGAATATGCCACAAAGTGTCATTTCCAGGCCTTGGAGACGATTCCGAGACACGGGAGATGTTCGTCGTAGGCCAGTACTAGGTCGGCCAAGAGTAACCAACCCACAGCAGGACCAATATCTGGCCTTAAACTGCCCGACGAAACCAAAATGCACCTGCACGACAATTGGCTGCAGATCTTGCCTTGCATCTGACTCAGGGGTTGCAGTTTCCCACCAAACTGTGTACTGGAGGCTCTGAATGGCAGGCCTGTTTGCCAGACACCCATCGATGTGCGTCCTGCTCACTTCAGCACAGAGACGGGCCCGATTACTGTGGAGTCGGCAGCATCGAAACTGGACCATGAATGAATGGAGGAATGTGCTCTTCACAGATGAATCGTGCTTCAGCTTACAGAATGATTCCCGTTGCACATTAATCTGTAGAGAACCTGGTAGCCGATATGTCCACAGGAACATCACGGAAAGGGACCAGTGCAGTGGTGGTGGCATCATGGTGAGGGGAGGCATTATGTGGAATGGCTGTACGGACCTGCACATAATCCTTGGTGGTCTGAAGAACACTGTTACCTCTCAGAGTTACAAGGATGAGGTACTGCGACCACATATTCGACTCTTTAGAGGTCTGGTTGATCCAGACTTCCTCTTTGTGGGTGATAATGCCCATCTGCATCGCACTGCTCTGGTGGATCATTTCTTAAAGAGAAAGATATTCATTGCATGGACAGGCCAGTGAGGTCTGTGGATATGAATCCTATTGAACATGCCTGGGATGTATTAGGGAGGCAAATTTCATCACGGCAGCCTCCACCACGATCGCCATGTGATTATTTCTTATGGGGCTACCTGAAAGCTCGAGTTTACATCGAAAAACTAAGGACTCTAGAAGATCTCTCGGATGTTATAACTCCAGAAATTCAAGCAATTCCACACTGTATGCCTGGAAGGTGTATAGACAGTTTTTTCGCCCACCTCTAACAAAGCCTGGACAAAACCGGTCCTCACTTGGATGACGTCATTTTTCACACGTGAATTGCAATCTGTTATTGTTGTGCAATTATGTCTTAAATGGCATCATATATGTAAACTGTGGGGACAATAAAAATTTAAATTTGTTCAAAAACATCTGCGTAACAATTTTTGAAAAACATAACATCTCCCTGCTGGACCCTGTAGTTACGCAATCAGCATTATGATTTAAATGTTGAGGATTTTCTTCCACAAATGATAGAAGGGAATATATATACTGTGCTGGCAATGTAAGTATGCCTAGATTAGTAAACACATTTTTGCAAAATGTCCGTGGGCTTGTTATACAAATGATGAAGAGAAAAGATGAATAATCTACCAAAAATTTAAAGTTGAAATTTGTAGAGGGTAAAAGTAAGTGGATACAGGAAAGGATAAAAATAGGCGTTTACGGAAATTGCCACTGGAGTGTATACTCCATCACAATTAAATTAAATTCTTGAAGCTATTTTCTGTGATGTTAATATCTACTGTGGTTATGACGAGTTTCCACAGACGGAGATGCCATAAGTGAGCAGGGAATTAAAATATGCAAAATATACCATTTAATTAATTTTATATCACCTATTCAATGAAAATAGTGCAGAATTAAGGTTAAAAAAAATAAGAGTTGCTGTATTTGTTGCTTCCACTTCAACTTTTTATCTACACAAACACCCATAAATTTTGTGAAACTGCTTTTATTGATTGCTTTTCCTTCAAACATCACATTATAGCTGTCCTTTGCTTTATTTTTCATAACAAACTGAAGTAACTGGGTCTACCCTGTTCTATGGTAAGTATTAATTTATTTGCATTGAACCATCTGTTAATTCTGTTTGGATATTACTTGCTTTTTTTTCCCCCCTAGATATTTTATTGACGGATGTTTCAATGATACGATACAATCATCTACAAACAGCACCACATATTCATTATTATCTAACACTCATGGAAGATCACTGAGGTAAATTAAGAACAGAACAGGGACAAGAATTGATCCCTGTGGTACAATACATTTAACATTTCGCCTTTCTGAGTTTATAATTTCTCCTGTATAAATAGTCTTCAAGGAAATACAAGGTGTATTCAAAAAGTAACAGGAATTTTGAAATTTTGCGGGTTATATTAGTCCGATTGGCACGATTTTTTAATTGTGTTGGCAAACATGCCTTAAAAGTACCTGTCTATACATTTTGAGCTATACTGGATGTTTAGTCTCTTGCCAGCTATTAAAGGGATAACACGTGTTTTGATACAGTTGGCGATTTTTCGTAGGTATAAATCATGGATGAGAGAATTTGGATTAAATTTTGCTATAAAAATGGAATTAAGTGCAACAAAGTTTTAGAAATGTTAGATATTGCTTTTGGTGAATCTGCTATGAGTAAAATAAGGGTTTACGAATGGTATAAGCATTTTCAAGATGGCCAAAAAGACACTGAAGATGACAAGCATTCTGGTCATCCTAGCACGTCAATAACCGATGAAAATGTGGAAAATGACAGAAGAGATTATTAATGATCACAAATCATAATTAGAGAAGTTGCTGATGATGTTAGCATATCAACTGGCTCATGCCAAGAAATTTGTTTGCCTGTTTTTGGTATGAAACTGTTGCAGCAAATTTTTTTCAAAATTGTTGAGTTTCGAACAAAAACAGCGGTGAATGGAAGTTGCTCAGGAATCGCTAAATGAGGTCAACAACAATGTGGAACTATTGAAACATACATAGTAGGTGATGAAACATGGGTTTATGGGTATGATGTTGAAACTAGGCTCAATGGTCCCAGTGGAGCCATTCTGGATTGCCAAGACTGAACAAAGCTTAACAGGATCAGTCAAATGTGAAGGTTATGTTCATTGTGTTCTTCGATTTTAATGCAATAGTACACCATGAGTTCTTGTCACAAGATCAAACAATCAATTAGGAATACTACGTTCAAGTTCAATAATGTTTGTGTGAAACAGTCTGCAAAAAAAAAAAAAAAGACCGGATTTGTGGAAAAAAAAGACCGGATTTGTGGAAAAAAAAGACCGGATTTGTGGAAAAACAAAAGACTGGATTTGTGGAAAAACAATTCATGGCTTTTGCATCACAATAATGCACCTACTCACACATTGCTGCTTGTTCATGAATTTTTGGCAAAAAACAACACTGTAATGATGCCACAGCCTCCACATTCATTAGACATGGCACAATGTGACATTCTTCTGTTCCCAAAAATAAAGAGAACCTTGAAAGGCCGTCACTATACAAGCATAGATGAGATTAAAAGTGCATCGCTGAAAAAGCTCAAAGCTATCCCAAAGACTGAGTTCCAGACGTGTTTTGTGGATTGGAAGAAGCGCTGGAATATGTGTATAATATGTAATGGGGACTATTTTGAAGGGGGTTAACATTGATGTAGACAAATAAATAAAATTCTTTCCAAAATTGGAAATTTCCATTATTTTTTAACAAACTTTGTACATTGCTTTCTATTTTCTAGATATGATATTTCCCATTGTCTCCTAGGAAAATCCAGAACTGAATTCATGTTTCTAAAAGATTACTGCACTAGAGCAACCACATGGTCCCAATGCCCAACAATCCCTTTCCTCAACATGTGTGACTAATGGTGGGTAAATGTCTTGCTGGTGGTCAGTGGAGGCAATTTAACCCTTTCGTGACCAAATTATTTACAGAAGTTGTGGAATTCTTATGAGCACGTTATAGGGCTAAGGAACCACACTTAAAATCATAGTTTCATTTTTGAATGTGAATAATTGATCTATAGGTACAAAAAAATTAGTGGGAACTATTGTTCCCACTGAACTCTGAAATAACTCAAATCGGGAATTTGAAAAAAAGATTTATTTACTTTTAAGTGCAAAAAACATCAGAAATATTACTTTTATACAGGTATTAATTTGTATTGTCATTTGAGTTCACTATGGTGATGTACTATGGAATATAGAAAACCCTGGTGTTATACAAAAAAATACACCACAGCTGCTACACATTACTTTTGTTCTCTTTTCTTTGTCCTTTGTGCTACATTGATGGCATATTCTGTTTGTTGCACCTTTGTGGGCAAGTGGGACACAACGTTCTGAAGACGAACTTCATCTTGAACTCCAGACACACCTCTTTTCGGTGTTTGATAATGCACGGGCCTTCCTCTTTGCTTACGACTTGAGTAGCTGATTCTTCATCAGAATCTGAGTCATCATCATCATCTAGGACAGCTTCCAGCCACTGGCCGGGTCTGCTGGGAACAAAAGCCTCGCCAGCGCTTCCTGTCTAACCACCATCTCTCTTCATCCACTGACACCCAATTTCTTCCTCTTTCCTCCACGCATTTCTTAACATCTTTAGTCCATCTATCCCTCGGTCTTCCTCTAGGCCTCTTGCCATGCAGCTCCATGTCCAGTATCTTCCTTGGTAGCCTCTCCTCTCCCATTCTCTTTACATGCCCGTACCACTGTTGCCTAGATTTTTCAATTCTTTGTTGTAGCGGTTCTTCCTTTATCATCTCCCTGATTCTCTCATTCCTTATTCTGTCTCTTCTTGTTACTCCCGCTCTACTCCTCTGAAATTTCATTTCTACTGATTGTACCCTCCCTTTGTCTCTCTCCTTCGTCACCCATGTTTCTGCTCCATATGTTAAAATTGGTACAAAATATGTTTTATATATTGCCTCTTTACTCTTTTGTGGGACATCCCTACTCCATACCAGGCTTCTAATACTTTTAAAAAATCCATCTGCACATCTTCCTCTTTCGTTTATTTCCATCCTGTTTCCTCCATTTTCTTCAATACAGCTTCCCAAATATTTAAAACATTCCACTCTATTTAGTTGCTCCCCACTAAGTGATATGCCTATGTCCGTCCTGTTCTTCTTTCTTGTTGTTATCACCACTTCACTTTTTCTCGCAGAGAACTTCATACCATAGGCTGCAACTACTCTCTCCCACACATCCAGCTGATCCTGCACCTCTCTTTCATCCTCTCCCCAAACTAATAGGTCGCCTGCAAATACCATTGCTTTCATTTTTCCTTCCCCAATGCTCTGCACCACCTTCTTCAATATTTCATCCTTAGCTACAATAAATAAGAGGGGTGATAGGGCAGTTCCTTGTTTTAGTCCATTTTTCAAATAGAACCATCCAGTCTTATCCGTTCCCACTTTGACACAGCTCTTACTACCCTCATACATATCCTTCACTCTTTGCACTATTTCCATTTTTACTGACTTTTTTCTCAGTCCTTCCACACTTTGTTTCGGCTGAGGCTATCATATGCCTTTTCAATGTCCAGAAAGGCCATCACCAGATCTTTCCCATACTCGTAGTGCCGTTCTTGTAGCTGTCTTATTGCAAATATAAGATCGATAGTTGACCTTCCTGGTCTAAATCCATACTGTTCTTCCCTTAGCTGCCTTTCAACCGCTCTTCTTATTCGGCTTTCCAAAACTTTCTCATATATCTTGGCACAGTGGCACATCAGGGTAATACCATGGTAGTTTTGGCAGACAGTCTTGTCCCCTTTCTTAAATATGGGTATTATTACCCCTTTCCTCCAGTCCTCTGGAATTTTTTCCACCTTCCACACAGCCCACATCACCCTATAGAGCCAATGTGTGCCCATTACTCCAGCAGCTCGTATCATCTCCACGCTCACTTCATCCACTCCAGGTGCTTTACCTCCCTTCATTCTCTTTACCGCATCCTCCAATTCCTTCCATTTAATATCTTCCTCTTCCTCTTGATACTGGTCTTGCTCTTCCTCTGTACTATCATTTTCATCACTGGGTCCTGAAGCATTCAACAGATCCTCAAAATACTCCCTCCAGACTTCCTTTATGTCGTCTTTCCCGTCCACTAAGTTATCCTTTATACTACCTGCTTCCATTCTGTTCATCCTCCTACTTTTTACCATGGCATACAACACCTTCTTACTGCCCTCACTATCCTCTTTTAGCATTTCTGTCCATTTTTCCATCCATTTCCTCTTTTCTTCCTGTATCACTGTTTTTGCTTCTTTCTTTTTGCAGCTGTACACCCTTTTGCTTTCCTCTGTTCTCCTATGGAACCATTCCCTGAAGGCTTTATTCTTCTGTAGCACAGCATCCTTTGCCCTTTCATTCCACCATGGAGTTTCTTTCTCTTCTTCTACCAGCTGTCCTACCAAATACTGCTTCGGCTGTTTTTACCAAGGTGGTTTTAAAACGTTCCCATTCCTCCTCCGCTGACTGCAAGTCGTCCCTAGGTATTTTCTGCACAAACTGCTCTTGGTACTCCCTCCTGCACTCCTCGTCCTTCAGTTTCCACACTCTTGTTCTTCTCTCCTGATGTTCTTGCTCCCTTTTTCTCTTTCAGACTGGCTATTAGAAGTCGATGGTCACTATCTAAGGGTTCTGATGGGATGACCTTTATATCCAAAATGCTCTGTCTCAACTCCGCTTCGATTAGGAGTTAGTCAACAATCGACTTCCGAGACAAGTCTGTAATATCCCATGTTATCTTATGACTTTCCCTCTTCTTGAACCAGGAATTACCCACAATCAAACCATTCCGTTTGCAGAACTCCAACAGCTTTCTTCCTTCTGCGTTTCTGCTGCCCCATCCTTGTGTTCCAAGGACCTCTTCATACCCTTTCCTTGCAGTACCAACATGAGCATTAAGATCCCCCATTATAATTTGGTTGCTCCTGCCAAGCTGCTGCTGCAGATCCTCTTCAAAACTTTCCTTTTCCTTCTCGGTGCATCCTATCTGAGGGGCTCAGAATCTGAGTCAGCATTGAAATCTGAATCTCCTGCATCTTCTGGTAAGGAGTGCAAAATTCTCAGAATCTCTTCTGGCGTGAGCTCAGGCATTCTAAACAATGGCAAACATACAAAAAACACGATGCCGATTTTGCAGCTACACGGTTTGCACTTCCCACACAGTTCAGTGGGATAAATAGTTCCCACTAACTTATCTTGCAATATTTCTGTGGTTTTCAGTGAAATTTGCTAAATACAGACATATACTGTCTCCTTAGTAAATATGAAAGTAGACAAATAAAAAACAAGTCACTTCACATACAACAGAAAAGCGCTGAATACAAATACAGTATAGCTATTGCCGTCGAATTATTGGCTCCCTTATACTCAGAAACCGCACCGCTGCATTGATTGACTAAGAATGTTGACATACAATAGCTTCTGTGAGCCAGTTGATAAACTGCATGTGGTTAGCACACTATAACGGAGACGGCAGCACAAGTTAGACGTGGGAACAATGATTACCCCTGAACTTACGTGGAAAACAAAGAAGTGGGAACTATAGTTCCCACTGGTCACGAAAGGGTTAAAGATGTTATCAAGGCTACCATCAAAATGTGGCACAATGACCATAACAAATGGAAAATGTCTGCCCTTTGCCACTCATTCTGGAGGTAATTTGAACATCATCAAACCATATTATTCAAAGAAAATCACTGACAATCACAGAATGAGTACTTTCTTCTTCATTATGATGACTATACATCTCATGTGTAATTAACCATTACATGTTCTGCCTCCACAATAGGGATTTGTCGAATAAGAGTAATAAGTAAAGGAAGCAAAATGAACAGATGAGGAATTGTGTTGTTCCCATATTAGACTCTACAGTTACACCTTTGGATCCATAAATGAAGAGGCATTCTGCTCAGAAGACCAACCTGCTCAACTTGAAGTGTTTGCTATGATGATTGGCATATAAAAAATTATAACCCACATCCCAACATTTGATTACTATTTAGAAAAAGTTTTCTATCATTTACTTATTGATAAAGACACAGAAAAATTGTTTAAAAATCTGGGGAAATTATGAACAATTATAACAAGTAACAAACAATTATTTATTTCATCTACAAAGATGGCAGCCAGGGCATAAATTGATTAAACATAGACTAACAAGATATTTTCAGTCATATAACAATGTAAAGACATTCTGATGAGCATAAAGGAGAAAAAAAGTATCCTTCATGCTACTCAAGTAATTATGGTTCCCTTTTGTGTTTTAATATACCTGTGTCCATAATTAAAATTAGTATTACGGAGCATTAAATTATAAACTACTTTAAAATTTGTGTCATAAATAATAAAATAGCCAACCCTGTTCCAACTGGCGATTCATACAAAAATAGTCTTATGTGTAATGCCCAGTAGATGATGCTTTGAAGATATGAATTATAGTTGTAATGGAAGTCATCTTTGCGGATGCGGATGTTCATTGCTTGACATCCACGGATGTTTTTGCGGAAGCAGGCGTGGAAGTGGAAAAATAAATGTATTATTATTTATATTTTAATATTTTATTGAATATAAACTTAAAATGAAAATAAGTATATTTTTTATGCCTAATTCTACATTATTTCAGATGCAACGTTTATTCCTATAGGGAGCGTGCATAAACCACGTAGCTCCATTTTAGCTTCCTGTGAACCCCCCCCCCCCTCCCCCCACGTAGCCCGACGTGGCTTTTGTCTCTACCCCTCCCCCCCCCCCCCCACGTAGCACGTAGTTTTTTCCATGTTGATTCCAGAAGACATTTTGTACTATTTTCTCTTGTCATACTATCGTAAATTACATCTGGGCATAATTAAATGACGGAAATCCCATATAATAATGCCACATTGATTTATTTTTAACTCGTCTTTCAACAATAAAAGCATGGAATGATTTCACAAGTGAATTATATTATTTCAATGACTATGCATGTATCTAAAAAAACAATCTTTGTCATGTGAACTTTGTGGAGTTGCTAGACTAATTCATGCGCCAAGCACAAGGCAACGCCACCGCACATCTCCGTGCCCGCGACCTGCCTTTCCACCACACTAGCGTCCCAATCACGGTACAACTTGTAGGACCTACATTCATCCGATTTTCGATCAAGAATTCTTGATGGGCCGTGAAAGGGTACATGTAGGATGTGTTGGATTTTGAGACTCCCAAACAACACAGTTCTTTGCTGTCCAACAAGCTATAATGTTGGATCATGAATGGAGAAAACATCCTGCGAGTGGGCGATAAGTACACAAGGCGTGCCGCAAAAAGGTAGGAGTGGGAAGGATTGCTTGGAACATTTTGTTAGACCTCTTTTATTAGCGTGAATGGGTGAGCACATCCTATTGTAATTCTACAAAGATGTCTTGTAAGTTGGACCGTGAAGAAGCCGCTTTACTTTGCATGCAAGTTCAAACATTCAGTTCTTGTTATTTTTATTGCAAGTTCATCAGAAATAAACAACCATGTTGTTGTTAGCTAAGCGATGATAGGCAGAATCTCGTATAAAGAGAAAGGAATAATATACAGTAAAAGTCCCGTTATCCGAGCAGCCGGGTTAACCAAGACAAATTTTTTAAATATTCAGATTCACTAAAGAAAATAGTATCAGTGAAAGATGAAGTTTATTGATGAAGTTAAACAGGAAACACTTCAACGATCATGGAGAAAATTTTTTGGTATGTAAATGCCTAAAAGGGATGAACTAGATCAACAAGATGTCAATGAACTTACACAGTTAGCCAACTAACTTCTAGTTGTAAAAGAAATTAACAATGAAGATATACAAGAGTAGTTGTTGGATGACGATCAAAATCAGCTTAACAATGATGAAATTATAATATGGTTGTCAGCAGACAAAGAGAAGAAGATAAAAATAAATCTGTTCCAAAATTTTCTCATGCTGAAGGTTTAAAAAGAATAGAAGCAGCACTTGAGTATATGAGCAACAGGAAGAAAGCACAGCAGCCGACATAATGAGGCTACAGTGTTGGTGCTATACTTCTGATAAGAAGAGAAACAAAATTATGACACAGAAGACAATTAAAGACTTTTTTGGCAAGTGACCGCAATTAATGTACAAAAAACAATTTTATTGCTTCACAAATTAGTTTTATACTATAAATAAATTGTATTACGTATTTCAGTTTCAATATGTTTTTTGATTCATTGTAACCTTTTTCCTTGACCTCCGGTTCTCCGAGTTTTTCGTTATCAGAGGTGGTCCCGGTCCCGTTTACCTAAGCTAATCGGACTTCTACTGTATATTGCAATGTAAACAAAACATCCGCTAAAATATCTGCAATAAATATTGCAGATGCGGATGTAGGATTTCATGTGAAAGTTCTGCACTTGCAGATGTTGAGATCCGTTACGTCCCTAATATGAATGAAATGAGTCTAATTTAAAATTGAGGATTAATTTTTTTGCAGATTATGTTAGAATTTTAAAATTATGTAACACTGAAGCCAAGAAACACTGAACTGATTATCTATTAGAGCTAACATTTTCTTCATAAAGAAAAAATAATTTCATATAAATTAAGTGAATTTTACATAAATTAATACAAAAAATACACTCACCTGAGAAAGTGCAACAGTTGTACAAGTTTTGCGCCTAACTAGAAGGCCAAGCAAAGATTTGTTTTTAACAATACAGTAAGGTACACCCATTTTACGACAAAGTGCTGGAAGAGTGATGACCAACTGCAAAACAAAAGAGTATGACAGTTTGATGATAAGGTTCTTGCCCGTAGAACCTGTCCTTATTCTATAAAAAGTGATTAAAATCCCCAATAAATGATATCCATGTGAAGAAATTTTTGGTATCATCATTAAACAAATTAAGAGCTCAAAAGTTAACAATTAGTCATCTACCTTAGAGTCATAAGTATCAAATTTTCACACAGCAGTGAAGTTTAAAGGAAATAATAATTGCTGGCATTTTAAAAAAGGTTATTTGACATGACCAACTCCTCCAGATATTCTTGTTAAATGTTTCTTTTACTCTCGTAATTAAGGAATTGGCTGGAAAACAATGTAATGCTCTTGGACATGTAGCACCATCTTAAAGAACAAAAATGGTCTAAATTGCCTCCAAGAAAAAGAGTGGGTAGATGCAATTGAGTCAACTTGGCGGACACACTGCCATGTGTCCAGATATTTTAACAATGAAAATAAGGATGGATGGGGGCATAAACCCAAACATGATGCCAGCGATGATCACATATGGAGAAACAAAATTTACAATAATTTGGAATAAAACTTCTGATCCCTTGTCATGTGTCTTACCTCTGTACATGGATAGGTTTTATATTGAAACATTGTAAATTGTGTTCGTGACTGGCATTCAAGCTTCATGTGTAGCAAGTAATAGGTTCACGTTCATTATCCTTCCTTATTTTCTGAACCTAAAGGCATTTTTATTACAATTATTATTATTATTATAATAATTAATATTTAACTTGACAGACCTACCAAATCCAATAGTGACAATCTCACCATAACAACTGACAAGTAAAGGCTGGCAAATATTTTTCCAGTGGTAGGGTGATAGTAAATGAGCCAATGACGAGTGTTGTTGTGGAACCAAACTAGTATAAGTGAAAATTGAGCAGTGTACCCACCAATAAAGCGCAAATTAAAGGACTTTGCCTGGGTTACGTAATTTTTCAGACTTCTGGAGATAAATGAACGAACCTTTTCAGCAAATTAATAAAGCAGCCTTGAGCCCAGAAATTAAATAATGTCTAGTCCTGTGATTACAAGTGATGCTTTTAATGCAGGCTTGAATGGAAAGTTATAAATGTATGCTTTTATTCTAAGAATTTCATGCAAAGAGCATAACAAATGCGGCTTCGGTTCACAAAGCAGTAACAGTAGCACCAATCCTTATGTTAAAAAAATGAAACGAATCGGGTGGCCGAGACCTAAGTGAGGGGATGTCCATTAATTATGTAGGTGTGAAGGACAAGAAGTCAGCTGGATTAGGTACCTGCTGCTATCTTTGGCTGCAGCAAGGGTGTGACGAAGTGATGACAACAAGCCCATTCTGAAACTACATGACATCATGTTAGCTGTCCCAGCTGACAATGATCAAGTGGTAACACATGCCAAAAAAACTCTGTTAGTTAAAAAATAACTTTTTATGTTCTACCATCCTTTAAATTCATAACTAGCCAAGAATTAATTGATGTTTAATGTCAACAAACAGTAATTTGATTTGTTGAAATTAAGGTAAATATGGCTCTGAGCAATTGTTTGTAAATTATATTAAATGAGTTTTTTCCTCGTGTTCTTCCCAGAACAATTATCCTTTCATATCATTGTTCATATTATTAACAAGTACATAAAGAAGGAATTTTTGCTGAATATTAATTTAATTATCTGCAGAAAGTAAAATCCTAACCATTTCAGTGCCAAAGAAGCAACTAATGTGGGGCCTGTCCTACACGTCCATGCCTTCATAGCAAGATGTTCTAGGGTAGCTCTGCAATTGTGACATAAGCTGAGTGTACCAAATGCTGGATAGCAGCAGACAGCATTTTGCTTCCAGCCCATTCTAACAGCTCCCCTGCTTTATTGGCATGACTCCAGTTATGGCTACCTTTGCCAACAGACCCAGAGAGCTTCACAGTAAAAGTTCACAGGTTCTTGGACTGTTTATAATTCACTGATTTTTATATAGATGTAAACACCAGGACTCAATCAATCAAAATACAACTGAGATTTGAAGGAAGAAAATTTGTTTTACATTTATTAGAATTACAACTAAGAATTACGACTAAAAACAAATAAACTGACTAAATGTAAAACATTTAATTACTAAACAAAACACACTTTTGAGTACAAGCAACTTATGAGAGAGATTTCTGGAAATGAAGTGTCCACACTGACACGTGTGATGGAAATTTGCACATAATAAAAATGATCCTGATCAAAGAATTGGTGAACGAATGGGTAGAAGACGCACTGTTTGCAAACAAACTTGTCAGGAGTTAAATTACTCAGTTAATTAGCACAATAAAAACTACAGTTCACCTGAAAAATTTGCAAATTGTTATTAAGGGTCGTAGTATGTTGAGAAATGTTTAACTTTGTGCATCCTTCAGGGCTATTCTTTCTTTCTTAATGAAATTGTTGCTGGTGATATTTACATAATATCCTTCAGTCAATCAGTCCATCAGCCAATACATCAAAAAGATGTTTGGAAATCAAGAGGTACGTTTCGTGCAAGATGGAGCAACTCTGCACTACTTGCACAGTGTAAGGTTCTGGATCAACCCAACACAAGATTGGCATGAAGCAGTACAAATGAATGAGGATACTTCAGACAAAAAGGTTACAGTGCAATAATAAGCAGCTGTTGATAAGATGGCAGAGGAAACTTTAAGGAAAATTAAATGAAATAATTTTTTTTAACAATGGTTTAAGAAGACATTAGTAGCAGTGGTTAAAGCTATTATTAAGCCCTCTCTGAAATGGTGCAAATACAAATATGTGTGCTTCTTTATGGTATTGAGCTTTGGAGGATAATATGCATCTTCTTATGTGATTACGAAGTTCGATTCTGCCTTTTAAATATTTTCAACAAGTATAATCTAATATCAGCTCTTACTTCATAAAAGTTTCAGAATATATTCAAATTAGTAATTATTGTGAATTTCTTTCATTTATGTATGACCTGTTTGCTGTTACAGGGTAAACCGATAGCTTGGCAGCCAGTTTAAGGAACTATAGCATGTTCGAGAAAAGGTATCAGTTACACAGGCAACATGATCAAGTTAATGAGAATGTTGTATAACCCCAATGCACATTTTCTCATTACACTTTGTAGCTCTTTTCGCAATGGCCTTTTCCCTGTTGTAATCAATTTTGTATTCTTTTGGCTTACTAATGTGTACTTCATCAGTGCATTTTTATAATTTTGGAAATAACTTTGTTCCAGTGCCTCAGAACTTCCTTTTTTACCCATTTCTATTTAACCCCAATATGATTAAAATCATATTTAAGTTAGTGAATATGGCATTTACTGACATTAAAAGTTTAAATATATCTTTTCTGCAACTTCTGTGACAAGCATGATGCAACGGTGATTAATTACCACACAGTCAATTAAATGAAAAGGCTTTACATTGTTGGTGCAAACAAAAGACAAATCAGATTTTATACATACCTCCAGTGGATCTACATCATGTGCAATGACAACAAGTTTCGCCTTTTTACTTTCAACCAATCTCACAACATCATTAACACCCTGACGAATTCGGACTGGTTTCTTTGTTGGGACAATTCCTTTCTTTTCAACAGCAGCTGCTGCTAAAGCCAACAGGCGTATTTTCTTCTGCTTTCTATCTTCAGGTCTATACTTTTCAAGAAGCTTGAATAAGTTCTTTGCTGAAAGTAAAGTTAAGCACTCATAACTAAAACAAAAGATAAAGTTATTTGAATCATACTAGAGGTTTTTGGTTACGTGAAATAATTTTTTCTTCAGAAAAAACGTTAGGTATATAACCTGAAGAAAAGATACAAAGTGCCTTGGAGATTAAACAGACATCACACTAACTA
This sequence comes from Vandiemenella viatica, assembly GCA_031002005.1. NCBI lineage: Eukaryota > Metazoa > Arthropoda > Insecta > Orthoptera > Morabidae > Vandiemenella > Vandiemenella viatica. Next base: position 93,712,600 of record CM061914.1, read on the forward strand.
CATGTACATGTCTGCAAGGACTGAAAATGAATATAGCATACATTCATAATCTACTTTTGAATCATTTTGAAATGTGTTTTTTAGTTCGTACAAGGCAGCAAAGAGTACTGAACAATTTAAATGGCAGGATTGACCCTATGATTATATTATTAACAAAAAGAAGTGCCTGTTATAAATTTTTTTAAAAAGATAAACAAAAAACACCAGAATTTGACTATGGCTTTAAAATATACAAATTTTTGACAGAGTTATGTTGAATAAAGAGAAAATAATGAATACATTAGCTCCACTACAAATAAAATGAAAACATCTTAATTAGTGCAAAAAAATGGTAATCTAGGAATGAGTAATAGAAACACTAAGCAGCATATAATAAAATCAATGATGAGTAAACTGCAGACAAAAATAAATGATCACCAAGATGTAAATAGACAAGTGTCAGCAAAACTGAAATTTGAAAAATAAAATGTTTATGGGAGTTTTGCAACAAAATTATGTTAAATGGAACAAAGATATTGACTAATTTGGAGACACTGAGTATAACCAGCAACTCAGTTAGGATCCTGAACAACTGCTGTACTAATAACTGCCCGAAAGGATTTTGCTTACATGCATTCTGTGATTAAACATGGTTGATATGATGCAAAACAAGTTTAAAGTTCTTCAGAAAATAGGCGCCAAATCATGGAAAGAGTTAATTGTAGAACCTCGTGTAAACAAATCTCTATATTTAGATATCTTTCCTTTTTCCTAAAATTAATGGAAGTACGATTAATTTGGAAGAAAGATAAATTAGATCATTCACTTATAAAAGTTGAAGGAAGCAGAGTTGCAGATTTTTTCCCCACTGTTATTTTATAAGGGTTGGGTTGTTGGGATAAAATAATATTGTCAAAAATGAAAAGTTTGGGAATTAAAAAATATCATAGTTAAATAAGAAACATGTAAGCAGTGAAAAACTATTGAAACCCCTGTATAATAAAAAACAAATAAAAATAAATCATATTTGTAAGTGAAGTGTTTACCAAAGTGGATTGGTGAAAAGGAAAATAAGTATTATCTGACACTGAAACTCAGGGGGTAACTGATGTCCAGAATGTACCAATAGGGCAATTCTCACCAACATACTTGAAATGGGGCTATGGTTTCAGGAAACTCTGATGGCTCCAACCATGGAACAATGTAATTATCAGGTATATAGTCCTTCTTCAGCAGAAAAACATCACACAAACATGGCTGGTGTTACAAGCCAATTGTTGCACACTATGGCAATTAAGTGGAGGGAATGTTCAAAAAAAATTGGGGGTAATGATTTGAAGGGATTATACTCGAGCTTAGTAAATAATTCATAGAAACATATAACTGATGGGAAAAAAAATAGTTAATAGCAAATACTATAAAACTCGTTGTGGAATGAATGGCAACTGTCAAAGTACAGATATTGCTGCAAATTAGTCAATTTGATGTGGACAGAGGTGTGAAGGGCACCCTGTCGTAGGACAATGTACATGTTGATGGAATGGTTATTGTTAAGGGAATCTAGCAAATTTGAGGAGTTGGGTTCAGATCATAAGCATGTCATTTATGTATCTAAACCATGCAGTGGGTTTAAAGGAAATTTGGTTTAAGAAATTCCTCCAGACAAACCAGGAATAGATTGAAATAGGATGAGGTCTTGTAGATACTCATGGCGGTGTTGGAGATAAACTTTAGAATTGAAGTTTTTGGAGAGAATAAGATGAGCCAAGAATTTAATGAAAGATGTACTGGGAAGTTCCTGAATGTGGGGAATTTTTGTATAGAGCAAGTTATATCAATGGAAAAGAGTTAGGCAGTAGAGGAATATGGACTATGGACCAACACTCAAGGAAGTGAGGAGTGTCTTTGACAAAGGAAGTAAAATTCTATACACAGGGTTGGAGATGTTGATCCAACAGGATTGAAATTTGTTCAGCAGGCAACCCATATGCTGCAACTACAGGTCAACCAGAATTGACAGCTTAATAAATTTTTCGGAGAATGTACAGGATTGATGTGTGGGCACTCTGAGGAATTAGTAGGGAAATGGACTGAGAAGATAGGACTTGTAAGGTCAAGGAAAGTTCTCATTTCCTGGCATAGTGAGTGAATGATAGATACTGGTATTGGGTCTAAGTCTTATAGTCATTGTGGTCCATAACAATAGTGGTTGAGTCCTAGTCAGCCAGGAGGATGATGATGTTAAGGTATCTGGACAGCTCTCTTAAGGCTTCCACAGAGCTGAGGTTGTCAAGGATATGGAATGGAGTTTAGAAAAGAGGGTAGAGTGGAAGCAAGGCAGAGTTCCCACTCGTTTAGCAAAAGAAAAATTAAGGCCTTTTTAAGGCAATTTTTCATATTTTTTAAGGCTATATTTAACGTATATTAAAATGATATGAAAAAAACTAATATGCAACTTACAGCAAAGAAATTAGCTTTAATTGAGTTTATAAATTAATAAATAATAAATTTCTAATAAATTTAATTTTGTTTTCACGCAATACAGTGAATATTGAAACTTTTTTTCTTTTCATATATTAAACATAAAATAAAAAAACTACTATACCCCAGAAAACTGATACAAGGGCAAAAAGAAACATTACCATCTTAGTAATAAGAATTACTAATATATAAATATCTATTTTAACTCAATTTGTTTTTATATATTATAGCACATTAACAGTTACATCAGAGAAAGACTGCCAAATTGTCAGCTCAATTACTTATTAGATTTCAGGTATAATGTTGAATGAGAAAGACTCCCCCCCCCCTATTTTTTGAAAGCTACGTGTAAAAGACCCGTAAAAGATTAAACATTTTCCACAGGTTTAAGAAACAGGATAGTGAAATTTATTACAGGGTCATTCCATGTCAAGTCACCCAGGCCTTGACACCAACCATGTCAGATTTTGATGAAACTTGGTACAATTACTTCTTTTATCATCCTGAAACCACTTGTAAAATTTTTTTGCTCTATCTCTTATAGTTTTTTTTATATAAATTTTTGAAGTTTTTAGGTTTGGCGTTGTTTCAGCAGTCAGAAATCGTAACTTAAAAACGTGTCCTCACAACTAAAAAAATTTGTATATTAAAGAATACTCAAGATATCAGTATGAAATTTTGGAATAAGTTTGTGTGTTATATCTAAATGTAAAAAAATACCATAAAGATATATTAAAATATTCCAAATGAAAAAATTTACAAGGTTGTTTTTTTTTTTTTTTTAGCTAACGGATGTTTAGTTTTACAAAAACTGCAATATCTAGAGTCTCAGACCTGATAGAAAGCTCAAATTTGTTTTAAAATACTCTTAATTGTATAGGCTATTAGATAAAAGAAAAATTATGTTGGCTTTTAACCTGTTTAATAGTTATCTAATTTTTAAAATAATATTAATTATATTTTTAAAATAAAAAGAACCAAGTGACTTAGACACCAAAAATAAGTTTTTATCTTCTTCATAAATAATATTAATGTTGATAATTTAGGTTTAACGCCGATAAAGCTTCATGGCTTGTCAGAACATAGTAAAGGGTCTTATTTTAAAAGGAAGGTTAGCAGTATTGAAAAGACTGCAAAAAAGGCGGTTTCAAAAGCATTAAAATATGATGCACCAAGTTTTGATGATGACGAAGAAGATACAAGTGTGGTTGAGAAAGCAAAGGATTTTGATGTAATGATTTCTCTTATGAAAGAGAAGATTTCATCTGTTGGGAGGTCTAGAAAAATCCAGATTCTGACCTTGGCTCCGGATTCATGGAGTCGAAATAAAGTGATGAAAGAATTTAATGTAAGTGAGTACATGGTGCGACAAGCTAGAAAGCTAAAATCTGAAAAGGGTATTTTGGAAACTCCTGGTCCAAAAAAAGGTAAAACTCTTTCTGAAAATACAGTAAGACTTGTAACAGATTTTTATGAAAAGGATGAAAGTTCGAGAGTGCTACCTGGAACAAAAGACAAAGTACGTGTTCAAAAAATGTGTACATGCAAAAAAGACTCATTTTGTGTAACTTGAGAGAACTCTATTCGTGTTTCAAATGGGAGAATCCCGAGGTAGAAGTAGGATTTTCAAAATTTTGTTTCTTGAGACCTAAATGGTGTATCCTTGCTGGTGCTGCAGGCACACACACTGTATGTGTATGCAGTATCCACCAGAATGTTAAACTATTACTGGATGCTGTGAAAATTGAAGAATCTTATAAAGACCTAATTAAGATGCTTGTGTGCAACACGGAAAACCAAAACTGCATGCTACGTCATTGCGACAGCTGTCCTGCAAATACTGCACTAATTGAGTACTTAACTGAAAAACTAAGTGAAGATTATGATTTGGAAGAAGAAATTGTAATCAGTCAGTGGGTTAACACAGACAGGGCAGAAATGATCAAACAGTCTATCAGTGTTGAAGACTACATTTTGTTATAGGTTACGTCATTGGAAAAGCTCACCCCGCACTCGTTTATAGTAAAATCCCAATTAGCAGCCTTTAAAAGATTGAAAGAAGACCCACCACCCAAAACAGCAATTATTGTGATGGATTTCAGTGAAAATTATTCCTTTGTTATACAAAATTAGATCCAAAGTTACCATTGGAATAGAGGTGGTTGTACTCTACACCCAGTTGGAGTTTTTCTAAGAAATGAGGAAAACAATGTTTTTGTTTCCAACCACTGTTTTATTAGTGATGACCAAGAACATGACACTGGTTTTGTTAACTTTGTACAAAAAGAAATTACAAAGTGGCTGTCATTACATCATACTGACATTGACTCAGTTCACTACTTTACAGATGGTTGTTCTGGGCAGTACAAAAATAGAAACAGTTTTAAAAATTTGACTGAACACGTGAGAGACTTTAATTTGAAGGCCCAACACTCTTTTTTTGCAACAAGTCATGGGAAGTCAATTTGTGATGGTCTAGGAGGAACTATTAAAAGAATTTTAAGGAAAGCCAGTCTACAGCTTTCAGACGAAGAACAAATATTGACAGCAATCAAAGTGTACAAGTTTTGTGAAAAAAATATTGAAAACATTCATTGAGTTTTATTTTAACGATAAATAGTTTCAGTCTACTTTGGAACTTCGAATAGATAACATATATCCACAACATTCGGGCGGACTATCGTGTATTACGATTTTAAAAATGCATAATAGTGTCACTTGGAAGTGTTTCAGTGCGCGAGAACTTTATTTACTGTTATTGTTTTAAAATGCCAAGGAGAAGACGACCTGACTTAGGACGTCGAAGTCAATCAAATGTGCGACGAGCTACCTCACGTGTAAACCGCACTGATGACCAGCGAGAGACGGATAATGATAACTTTCGTATTAGTATTGCAGAATTGCGTTCCACAGTGAATAATAATGAAGTAGATAGGCTTAGAATGGAACGAGTTCGGGCACACCAAACACAACAACAGCGAACACGACTTAATGAAATAGAGCGATTCCGCAGACGCAGTGTTCCTGTAAACCTGGAACGAGCAGCATTCCACTACGACCCGGAAATAGATTATTATGCCGACAAATCCGTAACAATTGGGGAAATGACAACCATTTGTCAATATTGTAGAGCGTTAAAATACAGCGGTGAATCTACTGGATTATGTTGTGCTGGTGGTAAAGTAAAATTGCCACAATTGGTCCCACCACCAGATCCATTAAGCTCATTAGTTTCTGGTATGGGAAATGACTCTAAACACTTCTTGGCCAACATCCAAATATATAACAATTGCTTTCAAATGACGTCGATTGGCGCCACGCATATTGTACAGGACAATATCATGCCCACTTTCAAGGTAGTATATCACAATTGTTTTTGATAAAATTAAAATTTGTATTTGTAAATAATTTAACACGATCATAAACAATTGCAGATACAAGGACAAATTTATCACCTACTGGGAGCGCTGCTGCCACTTCCAGATGCAGATCATCAATTCTTACAAATTTATTTTATGGGCAATCAGGATGCCGAAGTTGATAAGCGTTGTGCTCATAATCCAACAGTGAAGCGAACCATTGTCCAAGAACTGCAAACGTTTCTTCATCAGAACAATGACTTAGTAAAAATGTTCAAAATGGCATTGGATCGGATGCCATCGGACAGCCATAATATCGTCATTAGAGCTGACAAAACGCCTGCTGGTGAGCATGCAAGGAGGTTTAATTCTCCGACAATCGACGAAGTGGCTATTGTCGTTGTTGGAGAAAATTTGCAGTCTAGAGATATCGTGCTTCATCGTCGGAACAATGAATTGAAACGTGTGTCTGAAACGCATAGGAGTTATGACGCGTTACAATATCCATTAATCTTCTGGCAAGGAGAAGACGGATACCATTTTAATATCCAAATGGTTAATCAAGTAACAGGTAACTAGATTAAACGATATTAAATAATAATTTTAAAATTCAATATATCTATGTAATTGTTTCCATTTACGATTCCAGGTGCTGAAACCAACAAAAAAGTTAGTGCAATGAATTTTTATTCATACAGACTCATGATCCGTGAAGGTGAAGTAAACCACATTTTAATGTGTCAACGGCTTTTTCATCAGTTTGCAGTTGAAATGTATGTCAAAATTGAGACTGAACGATTGACGTACATCCGTTTGAACCAACGGCAGCTTCGATCTGAAGAATACATTCATCTCCGTGATGCTATTAATGTCGATGGCAACGTAAATAATGTGGGAAGAATGACAATTTTGCCAGCCACTTACATAGGAAGTCCGCGCCACCCGCAATTGATAGAAATCAAGAAGGAATTGCTACAAGGCCAAACACCACTTGATAGACATGACATCACTGCCATAGTTTTTAAACAAAAATTGAAATCTCTAATGAATTTCATTACAAAGCATCGTGTTTATGGCCAAGTCCGTTGTTGGATGAACTCTGTTGAGTGGCAAAAGCGTGGTCTTCCACATGCGCACATATTAGTTTGGTTAGTTGACAAAATAAGGCCAGATGAAATTGATTCCATAATTTCAGCTGAGATTCCCGATGAAACAGTTGACCCAAAATTGCATGCAGTAGTGACTAAACACATGATACATGGACCTTGCGGAATTTTCAACAACAACTCACCCTGTATGGTCGACGGCAAGTGCTCCAAGCGATACCCGAGAGACCTGATTGATGAAACCATCACGGGAAATGACGGTTACTCACTGTATCGTCGGCGATCAGTTGCGGACGGTGGGCGATCGGTAGTTGTGAAGGTAAAAGGACGAGATTTTGAAGTAGACAATCGTTGGATTGTGCCGTACTCGCCACTATTGTCAAAAGCTTTTGAAGCTCACATCAATGTGGAATATTGTAACTCCGTCCAGTCGATAAAGTACATATGTTAACAAAGGTAGCGACATGGCCATCTTCGCTATAACAAATGCAAATGATGAAATATCTCAGTATTAGATGGGTCGCTATATAAGTAGCAACGAAGCTATTTGGCGCAATTTTCTTTTTCGATCCACGAAAGACATCCTACAGTAGTCCATTTGGCAGTTCATCTAGAAAATGGACAACGAGTGTATTTCAATCAAGAGAACGCGGCGGATAGAGCGGCACGTCCACCATCGACCACATTGACAAGTTTCTTCTCAGTTTGTCAAACAGATGTTTTCGCACGCACTTTGCTGTATGCTGATATGCCACGCTATTACACGTGGAACGCATCATCGCAATCGTTTCAGCGTCGAAAACAAGGAACACCAGTTGAAGGACACCCAAATGTATTTGCCTCAGACGCTCTAGGTCACATATACACAGTTCATCCAAATAACGATGAATGTTATTATCTTCGATTGTTGTTGGTGAATGTTCGTGGACCGACATCGTTTCAACAACTGAGAACAGTTGATGTACATCTACGTGCGACTTACCGCGAGGCGTGTCAACTACTACAGTTGCTCGAGAACGATTCGCATTGGGATAATACGCTCAAGGAATCCGTCATTTCTTCATCGCCGCATCAAATTCGCACATTGTTTGCGATTATAATATCAACATGTTTCCCCTCGAATCCGAAAGATTTGTGGATCAAATATAGGGATGACATGTCTGAGGATGTTTTGCATCGTGTGCGTTGTCAAGCTTTGAATCCTACACTACAAATTACTACAGAAATTTACAATGAGACATTAATAATGATAGAAGATATGTGTTTATTGATGGCTAATATAGTATTGTCGTGTTTGGGCATGACATCACCAGATCGTTCTATGCGCGATGCATTTAACCACGAGTTACAAAGCGAACAACAGTACGATATTGAAGTATTGACCGAAACAGTTCGTTCAAATGTTCCGCAATTGAATGAACAACAAAGAATTGCGTACGATACTTTGATAGAAGCTGTCAACAGTGGATCTGGTGGAATTTACTTTCTTGATGCTCCCGGGGGGACTGGAAAAACGTTCCTAATTTCATTGCTGTTGGCAAAGATCAGATCGCAAAATGAAGTAGCCCTAGCGTTGGCTTCATCTGGAATAGCTGCAACATTGTTAGAAGGTGGACGAACCGCACATTCTGCCTTAAAATTACCACTAAACATGCAAATCAACGAAGTACCAGTTTGCAACATCACGAAAAACAGCGCAATGGCGAAGGTTCTACAGATATGCAAATTGATCGTTTGGGATGAGTGTACGATGGTCCACAAGAGGTCACTGGAGGCATTGGACAGAACGTTAAAAGATCTTCGTGACAACCAAAACATTTTTGGTGGAGCCATGATTCTGTTGTCAGGTGATTTTCGTCAGACTCTTCCAATTATTCCCCGATTAACTGTTGCTGACGAACTAAACGCATGCCTAAAGTCATCTAATTTGTGGCGGCATGTAAAGACACTCCAATTAACAACTAACATGCGAGTGTTTTTGCAACAAGATCAAACTGCGGTTGTGTTTTCGAAGCAGTTATTAGATATTGGAAATGGTAAGGTCGCAATTGACACCTCGACCGGATTAATTACACTATCCACGAATTTCTGTCTCTTCACCGACTCAAAAGAGGAGCTTATTCAGCGAGTTTTTACGGACATAGAACAACAGTTTAGTAACCATAGTTGGCTGAGTGAACGAGCAATATTGGCGGCCAAAAACAAAGATGTCGATGATCTCAATGCGACCATTCAGAACTTTCTTCCAGGAGAGTTGTTTTCATACAAATCAGTCGACACAGTTATAAACCAGGATGATGTAGTTAATTATCCCACAGAATTCACTAGAATTGCCTGGACTACCACCTCACAATTTACAGTTAAAAGTAGGATCAGTTGTGATTATGCTGCGTAACATTAATCAACCTCGACTGTGCAATGGAACGAGACTGGCTGTGAAAAAGCTAATTAATAACGTGATCGAGGCCAAGATCATCAAGGGAAAATACAAAGGTGAGGATGTCTTGATTCCGCGTATACCGATGATTCCAACGGATTTGCCATTCGATTTTAAGGGTCTACAATTTCCCGTGCGTCTGGCCTTTGCAATTACCATAAATAAATCGCAAGGCCAGTCGTTGCAAGTTTGCGGAATCAACTTGGAGTTTCCCTGTTTCGCGCATAGACAATTATACGTCGCGTGTTCGCGCGTCGGACAACCATCGTCTTTATATATTTACGCACCGCAAAAAAAGACAAAAAATATAGTTTAGCAGAAAGCTTTAAATTGATTAAGTGTACAAATGTGTTGTATTTAATATAGATAAAAATTTGTATTCGATTGAATTATTAGCAAATTTCGTTTAAGAACCAACCGAAAGTGTGAGATATAGTATGCTGAATGTGTGTGAGGGTATGCGTGTGGGTGTAGCTATGTGAAATGTAAATGTGGTGTTGTTACTAAAACATATCCGTCCGAAATAAAATTATTATTGTTTTACATTCGTCACAAAGTAACAAAATGTTATAACTACTAGGCCATGAACTTTGGTTGTCCAGCCGCTCGATCCACTTTTTTCAAAACGGGCAATGCATATTACATTACAGACCAAACAAAAAATTGTAGGCACCTTATTTGTTGACATAAGTGTCTGTAGTAGAACAACTGCATAAACCGTGACGTGCACAAAAGAGACACAACTGTACAATCATGACAATGAAGAGTTTTTGATTTGTAATGTCAGGTCTTGCCATCTCATGATGTAGGTGATACGAAGTTCACCGGGTCAGCTAGTAATTAATAAACATGTTAAAAAAAACCATCATTATTTTTGTTTTATCAAGTAGCCTATATGTTTAAGAGTACATTAAAACAAATTTCAGCATTCTATCAGGTCTGAGACTCTAGATATTGCAATTCTTATAAAACAAAACACCCGTTAAAAAAAAAAAGAAGAAGAAAAATACGTATAAATTTTTTTCATAGAAAATATTAATATATTTTAATAGTATCATTTTTATCTTCAAATCTGTATAATAAATAAACTTGCTGCAAAAATTCATGATGTTATCTAAAAGAGTTTTTAAGATAAGCAATTTTGAAGTTTTCAATACAAATTAAATTTACCATTTCTGAAGGTTCGGAAAACGCAAAACATAAAAACTTTAAAAATTTATAAAAAAAATCAAACTACAAGAGATACAGCAAAAAAAATTTGCAGGTGTTGTCATGATGGTATTAGAACCATTTGAGCCAAATTTCATGAAAATCTAAGGAGGTGGGTGTAAAATTTATTTTTTATTGGGTGATTTGATGTGGAACGACCCTACACCGTATCTTGGTGTTAAAAAAAAAATAAGGCTTTTTCAAAGATTTTAAGGCTTTTGAGCAAATTTTAGGGCCTTTTAAGGGCACTTAAAATCAGAATGATAATTAAGGCCTTTTTAAGGCCCATGGGAACCCTGCAAGGAACTCATGAAATAGAAGTAGGTGTTGTGATGAAATGTTGGCTGGCATGTGTTTAAGATTGTTTATTCTGATTTTTTAATCCTATTACACCGCCAACCATTTACCACAAACTCAATGTTCTTGACTGTAAGAGTTATCATAGATACAGTACTGGTGAACTGTGCAATTTAAAATGAAAGTTTGTGAAGATACATAGTATTAAACAGTTTAGCAATAACAATTCGAATCACAGCACGGCCACCAATCCTTACACAGGGAAGAAAATTTTCTGCTCACTGCATTAATTGTTCATATAAATGATCATGTGTTACTTCATAAAGAAATTGACAAAGTTCAATGAATTCGGAAGGCAATTGCTTAATCACAGCTTTCAACAAAAATGTCTGGTACCAGTCATGTTACACATCACTCGAAATAACAGTTAACAGTTAGCTGCCAGCCTCCATCAAGCAGCTACCTCCTTTCTCTCTCTAGCAAGAGAGTAGAGAATGGATTTACAAAAAAAAAGGATAGTGAAATGAACCACCACTTACCTTAGATGATGGTTTAATGGGGTCAACACATAAAAAAGCACAAGAACAGGAAAAACAATGAATATTTAGGGACTTGGCCCTTTGTTGACAGGAGACCATAATGTGGTGGAGGAGACCATCTCACAGAATGACTGTTAGTCAGGAACATGGTGGGGGTTAAATTTAAACAGAGGACAGGGAGAGGGGGACGGTGAATTGGAGCTAGTACCCGAGCAATGCAAAATGTTGCAAAAAGTGAAGAATAATACATTAAAATGTTCATAACATAAATTTGAGAAAGTAAAAATAAATAAGTAAACAAAAAAATAATAATAAAAATAAAAGAATCTATGCAGTTAAACATCACCTCTGGCATGTGGTGGTTCAATATAGACAGTGTGCTTGGAGGCAAGGAGAGGATAGAGGAAGACCAGGCATAATCAATTATCGATATAGTATTTGCGCTTCCCCTCTTTCCTATACTATCACCTATGCCAGCCATGTCATTCAACCTCCATTTCCCAGATGGCTGTCTCTTTGTGTACGTCTGGTTCTGCCTGGTGTCTCACTTTTAGCAAGAGTAAGGCTAACCACTGAAATGATGCGTGTTTCTTTTGTATGTTCAACATTCCCAGCCGCCTTCATCTGTGGTAGTGTTGGGTTGTATTTCCCTATTCTTCCGTAGTTTTAAGTATATATAAGACTTCCTGCAAATGAAAGGTGGCCGGGAATGATGAACATAGGAAAAAAAGACAATATTTTGGCAGTTAACCTTATTCTTTCCAGGAGCAAGACATCAGGCAGGGCATGACGTGCACACACTGAAGGCTATCTGTTGTTGTGCGGCAGACCAGCATAGATGAAGATATAGGAGAGGGGAATAGTTTCCTTCTTCACCATAATTTACTCCAACCACCTTGACTTCCCCATCCCATTTTCCATGCAGTAGATTGTCATGCAATAGGCTGTGGTGTGTGCACACTCCTCCTTGCCAAATGCCCAAGCCTACGTACATGAAAAAAGTTCTAAATCAAAATATTCTAAAGTGAATTTTTGTGTTCGTCTGACCCTTCTGCCTTCATATGTGCTAAGTGATGGATTATTTTCCCTTTCCTTCTTCAGTTTCACTGCCTAAAGCATTTTCATAGTCACCACTATCTACAAGTTACAACAAACACAACATAATGAACACATATACAGTAATCCTTTCACTGTGGCTCTAATAAAATTATACTTTACTGTAATGGATTGTTTCTAACCTGTTTGCTTGTCCAGAGTCTGTGAAAACTGATTCACTGTAGGTGGAATTTTAAGCCGTTTCATCAAAACAGCTTTTTGCCGTTGCAGCCGAACAAGTTTTGGCCATCTGACAAATCGACTCAAGTCACGTGGTGGTTGAATATCTCCCCCTGCATCAAAAAATTTATCTGCTATAATACTTTTAAGAAGTTTCTTAAAAAAGAAACCATATAAAACTAAGAATGTTAGTGAAATAAAACAAACAGTATGATTACAAGTCAGAAAAGTGAAATGTAAAAAATAGGAGAGTTTGTGCTGTGTTACACATTTATATATTGCTTCTCTATTTCTTACTACCCCGCTGTTCATAACAAACAGGTGCAGTCATGTGGTAAACTTTTATGGTAATGGAGGCATCTGTGTCACATAAAGTATATACCATTATACAACATACAGTACAATTAAAGCTTCAAAGTCAGTTAGAAGTGTGTGAAACAGATTAGCCGAATCAAATCATATCACCTATAAAGAAATTTCTGCTCCTTTTCTCAAAAAGTGGATTTGTTTTCTTCTTATGCTCTTTTCTTGCTTGTTGCTTCACAATTGCAGGAAGCTCTGCAACTTTCTTCCCCACATGCTTCTTGGGCTGAAAATACAACAGATATTTTAAACTCACTACGTGTAGTTGAGACAAGTCAGTTCAAATAAGGGAGCATCCATAAACTACATGGCTCCATTTCAGGGCTTGCTTGAATCTTTGAATCTCCCTCTTCCCCACATAGTCTGACGTGGCTTTTACCTTGACATCTCCCCTCCCCGCCCCATGTGGCATGTAGCTTTTTTCCTAATAATTCCTAAATATTTTGCACCCTTTTTTTTTTTTTTTAAAAAAAAAAAAGACTTTCTATCTTTACAATTATTGCGTAAATAATTAACACAATCGATATTTGTGTTATTTACTTTTCTATAAATATGAAAAATCTAATTGAGATACTGACTCTGGCCAATCCTGCAAATGACCAATTATCGGGAAAATCCTCTTTCTCAGGTACGGTCAAGACATCCTTCTCTTCTTGATGTGTTACTAAACCCATTCTCCTTATCTCATTCTTCATTGTCCATTAACTGATAAAATGGAACAAAATATATCTGCCACGTAAGAAAACTAAGGAGAGCTGCATTTTTTGTTTCCTTTTGCTATAGTTCTGTCTCATTTCTTTCTACCAGGGAATAATTCTTTGATCTGCATAAAAGATTTCTGTAACTCATTGGGTGGTGAAAAATCGTTATAAAAACATTTTCTATTAGCCTTGTAAACTTTATCGTACAGCGCCACTTCACACCATGTTATAAACTTGAAATAATACTTCAGTGAGCACTGTAATTAAAGTAGCACTGAAAGTCACTTGACAGAACAATACCGTATTAGAATTATGTTATCAATGAGCAGTGTGGTCACAGGTGGGTTATTCGAATCAAAACAGCCTTATTTCAAAACATCAAAACAATAAGAACAGTCACTGCCTTGGAAAATTCCACGGGTAATATCTATAAGTAAATCTGAGTCTAGGTACAGCATGTATTTTTTTTTAATCATAATGCTTGGGCACATGTTGGCTACCGGTAGTTCTTAATGTGCTGACTGTGTGGAGTTTAACACTGCGACTTCAAATCACAGGCATGCAGGCACTGTCAGTATTTAGGATTTTTACATTACAGTAGAACTCAAATTATCTGAATCAATTGGGACCGGACACCATTCGTATAATAAAAAATTGGGATAGTTGGATTTTTTCTGAAAAAGGGTCTATTTTAATTAATTCCTGTATGTATGTTGAAAATGGGAGAAAAAACTGTTTTTAAAGAAAAAGAGTTTTTAATTAATTAAATGAAAAGGCAACACTTTTACATGCTAAGCGCACTTAAAAATGCTGTACATTGGTACAGTATGTATCTACCGTACTGTAAATAAAAGTCATTGCTTGCTGAACATCTCGGTCAAAGTAATCTGTTTGACTGTATCCATCTATTTTCGGGCAGCCAAGTCGCGCATCCACTTGGCAATGAGAAGTTGCATGTGGTCGAACTCGGACTGACGCTCCATCCAATTTAACGCAGTTTCAAGGCTGGAAAATGCTTGACTAGCTGATGGTCCCGAGTCTGACACTTTCTTCTCTTACACTTTTAATAAGTTCATCATCATTTAGAATTTCATACCCCTCTCCTAAATATTCAGCACTAACTTCTGAACATCCAGGAATTCTCAGAAGAACGTTTCTGAATTTCTCAAGTGACACGTCATCCCCATCTTCTTCTGTCTCTTCTTATCCTTTTCTTGAGTTTCTTTTCCCCTTTTCTCATTTTCCTTCTCTTCTTCAGTTGATATGTGTTTCAACTTGTTCCACGCACGTCTTAATGTGACTGCCTTAAGCTATTCGGATAATCGGAGTTCGGATAATTGGAGTTCTACTGTACAGTTAATTAAATGACGGAAATAAATATCCACATGCTGTTGTGTGTTCTGTACATTATTTTAACCATGACAAACAATATGAACAAAATGCTGTGTAGCTTGTCTTGGACCCTCCCCCTGCTCCCAATTGCCCAGCGTAGCTAACTCCACAGCTCCTAGACTGAGCAACATAGTTCATGGACACTCCCTAATTAATAACCAGTTTAAAAATTCATTGACATAATCTTTTTATTTCGGTCACCTTTCACCAAAGGAAATTACTCCCAAATAGAGAATCACTAATAATAATTTCAATTTAAATATTAGTTTTTCTGGTTATGAGTGCACATAAGCATATTCAAGCTTTATTTTTTAAAGGTATGGTATTAGGCTTTACCGAAGTTTAGCCCCAAGATGTGAGATTCACATTCTTTTAAAAGACTCAAGGCTAGTGACTGCTTACTCCCCAGGATTCAGCCCTTGTCAGGAAATAGTTCGAAGTGCGGGTTAACACTAACAGTTTAGTCTGAACTACGACTATTGTCTATGGATAATAGATTGCTTGTTAATGAGTCAGTCGCCACCTAATTTGATAACCTCAATCAGGAAAGATATGTTAAAATTAAAGTCACTGTAGCATCAAATAAATTTCATCACTGAATTCTGTTAGAAAAAATCTATAGGCATTGGAAGTCTTCTCCTAAATAAATGTTGCAGGGACTGATAAATGAAGCAAGCCAGGTCAACCCTCACAAACCCCTAACTGATTACAGCTACATGAGTATCTTGCTACTAAGTCACACACACCCAAAAATTTGTAAGATGGCTGCCGAACTGGAGGTACTTCCGCATATCGCCTCATTGCCTACGCCAGCAAGTAATGCCAGACTTTGGGCCGAACCGACGTAGTGACTGCCCAAGCGATCACAATCAACTGCCAACTTCCCCACCAACAAAATTTAGGTTTTTTACACCCTCCCCCCGCCCCCCCTCAAAAAAAACCTCACTTAACAGCAGCATGACCAGGGCTGGGGAGGGTTGTTTGGTATATTCACTTTTGAAAAAAAAAAAAAAAAATCATTCTGAAGTCTGAACCACAGCCATTTAGTCCACATATAGTCATTCTAGTTAGTGAAATATGAAGCAATACATTTATTAAACATCTTCACATGAACAAATTTGTTAAAATCATATTAACAAACCTATGAACATTTGACATGTATTTGAAAAATGTGCATTTATGGTTCATTAAGAAGCCATAGCACATGCTTTAATAACAGCAATAAACAAAATACACATTGAAATACAATTTCTGAAATTTATATGCTAGCAAGAAGAATGGGTGCAAACGTTATGAAAACAATATGTCTCCAGCAATAAGATGTAATGGACAAATTTAATGAATAACAATTAAAATGAATAAAGTAATAAATTGTGGAAATACAGGTTGAGTGAAGGCGACAGCTGTGTAAACCGCGAGACCGGTAGTGGTCGAGACAGACGCTGACAAAGGCAGATTCAGCACTGAGCGAGCGGTATCGGGTGAACGCTTACATTCAGGCAGCTTCGGGAACATTCGAAGCTGACGTCCGATATGTGCTGAGTGGCTCTCGAGCTACGAGAGTTTTCTAGAATGGACAACGAACTTTGATCAAGGTCTGCTAAGTCAGTACACTGCTGTACTATATAACCGAGGTTTCAGAGGGCCTCGGGGCTCGGAAGTGTTATACTGATCGACGCCGCCACCATGTCCGTTTAGGAAGCCAGCTGTGTCCAACCGGGTCCGATCTCGGTTCCGATCGTGTTTCCATCTGTTCGATCGAATGTTCTAGTAACGCCTAATCGCTCTAAGTACTGTTACCAGCGCCTGGATTAGTGCTCCATGGGATAACATAGCGTGTGTAGATCTCGGACTAACGGAAAGTAATAAAAGGGTTTAAAGTATTTACGGACTTTCTCTATTCGTGTCCAAGTTGTCTTTCAGGGGAGTTAGAGCCAACCCTGAAGAAAGCTGAAGAGAGGACGTTCGAGGGTGTGCGGCACTCCATGCAAGTAAGTGTTAAGAGACTACAGTGCCTACCACTTGCCATTCCTGGCTAATCGACTAATCACCCCACTAATAATCGCCGCCAGCTGTGGTTATGAGGGGCCAATGACAATTTGGAGTTAAGTCGGTTGCAGCTTAGTGTCGGGTGACTAACAGTCGGTTACGTAATGGTAAACAGCCACTACATTTTTGGTGTCAGAAAAAATGAGGCGAAGACTTGAACGCAGAGGAATTGGTACCAAGAAATTGGGTGATGAATTCAACGCAAACAATTGGCTACAAGAAGAACTGGATGCAGAGTTAAAAAACCAGGCAAATAGAGCAACTAGACACTAAGAGCAAGGAAGAACCCTGGCTTGCTAATTCATATAACATCTTCAAGATCCGGACTTCGAATCCAAGTGGTCGCGGCGACTCCAAGCAGAGCAGCGGCAGAAGCGGCACGGCGCGGAACTCGTGGTACTACGCGGGAGGCGGCAACCATCGCGGGTGTCAGGCGGACAGCATACCTGCCAACCGACAGGCGCGGAACGAAGCGGGCAGCTGAGCAGAGAACGTCTCCGGACCGGCGATATGATTTCGGTGAGTAGAGTTCAGCTCATTTATTAAGTCAGTATGCCTACTACAGGCGATACAGCTTCAGGCGATACAGCTTCAGGCGGGCAGACAGTTCAGGATGCTGTCTCCGACCTGAACGAAAGAGTAGAAAAACTAGCTATTAACGCAAATTTAGCGAAGGAAAATGCAAAAAAATTTGCAACTCCTTAGTGCGTTTCTTTCACCAGATATTTCCTTTGGTGGAGCACCGGGAGAGAGCATAATAGAGTTTTTCGAAAGATTAGATAATATTTTGAGTCTTTTTGAACTTCCTTCGGAAATTAAACTCAAAATTTTGAGGTCAAGGTTGACCGGGTCTGCATTTCGCCACGTAAGGGTTGACCGAATGTGTAGGTTGTCTGAAACTTACGCTGGGCTTAAAGAGGAGTTGATCAAGAGATTTGAACCCAAGGGTAGTATGGTATTTTATCGGGAGAAATTACGAAGCGTTAAGAGAAAAACTACAGAGTCACTTGAGGATTTTGCTGATCGGATCAAAACTTTGAACGCGCATACGTTTGAGCTCACAGGGGACGAAAAACAAGACGAAATTATCCTCTTCGAGCTGAGCAAAGAGCATTAGAAATATTTTTAGCAGGGGTGAGTACTGAGTTGTATGAAGCCATTTCCCTTCGTCGCCCAAAAACCTTTTCTGAAGCCTTACAGTTTGGGATACTTTTTGAGCAGGTTAAGAATAGGTCAGCAAGTGAAAGTAAATTTAGACCCCCTAAGCAAGTATTTGTAGCACGGAAAAATATAATAACATGCTGGTCCTGTGGATTGGAGGGCCACCGTCAAAGAGATTGCTTTCACAACCCACAAAATAGGGGAAGGTATCATAATAGTGTATCACAAAATAAATTTATGAGGCCTAGGAATAATTTTGATGGTTCTTGTCCTCAATGCAACCACAAAGTAAGGGTAATCACAAGAATAGAAATTCCCAGGGTAGTAATGTCAATAAAGGTAAACCCAAGCCTTGGCATAAAAATAGTAGTAGAGACAATTATCATGCAAGTAATGGTCAGAATAAGACTAGCAGTGAACCAAATAGTAAGTCAGGCAAGTCGGAAAACTGTTAGCGGGTAACCGTATGCCCGGCGAGTTGCCCTCGATAAACGTTCCTGTTGCTTGTAGCCAGGACAATCAAGGGCTTAACGACATAAATCTCACAGTATCGGCAGTAGTTGAAGGTAAGGTTTGTAAATTTCTGTGTGATTCAGGGGCAAGTGTAAATCTTGTAAGTGTGGAAATATGTGGGGAAGAGGGACTGAATCCTCCAAATTTCAAGATTACAGGCATAGATTCTTCTAAAGAAATTCCTGTTTTAGGGATTAAAGAAATAAAGTTGATTATAAATGAAGTAGAGTTTTTTACGACAGTGTATGTTGTCGCTTCGATGGGACCAAACTTTAATGGCATTCTAGGAGTGACTTTCCTCCAACAGCACAAGCGGTTATCGATTTCGAAAACTGTTCTATTGGTTTAAGGAATCACCTAGGTGAACGCCTGCTAGTAGAGCTTGAAGGCTCATATAAGTGTCCAATGGAGGTACCAGACGTGGAACCTTCTGTAAAACGGCCACAACAGCCAATTTTGAAGTCACATGCCGTGTGTGATGTTCCAGGATCGTCAGGAAAAGTTTTTATGATTCAGGTTCCTAAGAAAATAAATGCAGAAGTAGGAGAAACCGTAATTGTAGACCCTCTACCGGTAAATGAATTCTTAGATCAAAGGAGAGTTTACGTGAAAAGGTGTATAACTAAAATTACTGTAGTTGATGAAAAGAGATGTGTTCCAGTGATATTAGAAAATTTCAGTGATTGTCCAGTTGGAATTCCGCGGAATCAACCGATAGCAAATGTGTTGACAGTAAATGTAGATGATTTTCGGCACGCTGTACCTCATCCAGGTGAGGACGGCGATGTTTCGCGAAGCAGGTCTGTTATGGGTCGGCCGAACAAGTGATTAATTTTGACGAGAAAATAGGACATTTACCCGCAGATCAACAAAAGAGTTTAAAAGCGTTATTAGAGGAATATTTAACTCTGTTTACATCTAAACAAACCCTACCAGCTACTAGTCTTGTAGAGCATAGGATTTTGACTGGAGATTCTCCTCCAATTCGGCGGAAACCTTATCGCGTTCCAATTGCGCAAAGACAGGTTCTAGACGAACTGATTGATCAACAATTGCGAGAAGGGATAATCAGACCATCCCATTCGGCATGGGCAAGTCCTGTGGTACTCGTGCCAAAAAAGGCACCAGAAGGTGAGATCAAGTACAGATTTTGTGTTGATTACCGACATTTAACCCTTTCCTCCCTGACGGTACTTATTTGTACCGCTATGTATATCACCATATAATTCAACAATGCTATTGTGAACTGCTTTGTTAATACTGTTGTTCCATTGTTATATCCTTACAATAGACAATGACGGCATTTCTTTTTAAATTCCGCGTGAAACTGCTCAACAGTGAATTTTCCAAGTTGGAGGGTAGTAGTGTATTGTCGAGAGTAACAAGTGCTACATTTCGTTGCCATTTTAGACCAGAATTTTCTTAGTAAGTGTCGATTTCTGTAATTATTCTTTTAGTTTGAACTTTTAACCATATATATTTTACGTATAAATGTGTGTTTATAGTTTCTTTACTAAATAATTGAGAAAAACTGACGAGGACTAATAAGTACCGTCAGGGACTTCTGGTATGTTTTTTTAAGAAATATTGGTAAATAGATTTAGCAAGTATGCAACGGGTTTTATTTTTGTTTTAGATATTTTCAAATGGATATTTCGAAGAAATACGCTCTAATTAAAGCTCTTCTCTTAGAAGACCTCCCAGAATGCGATGCAGATTCAGAACTTGAGGAATCTGATGAAAATTTCAATGATAGTCAGCTACCGACAGTGAGAGACTTTGATGACATTTTTGGAGGGGCGCTGGAAAGTACTCTAAGCACAGCTCAGCATTCAGTCATAGATGAAGCAGGAAATGGAGGACAACAATCAGTATTAAATGTAGACCAGGTGACTGCCCATCTTGAAATAAACGCCTCATCAGAAAATGAATTGCCTGACGTCAGTACAGCAGTTGGTAAGCAATATATCCGGACAACAGTTACAGAGCCAAATCGTAGATGGAAAAAACTTGATAAGGATACAGATTTACCAGACTATTCTGCAAATACTGGAGTGGTTGAACAATATTTCGCTAGTTGTTCTACCCCCACAGATATATTTCTAATCTTGATTGATGCCATGTTAGATAATATTGTGTATCAAAGCAATCTGTATGCTATTCAAAAAAACAAAGTTCTGAATCTCAAGAAGGAAGAACTACTAGCTTTCATAGGTATCAACTTCTACATGGCCTACAATACAAGACCTGCTTGGACTGACCACTACTCTTCTGCACCTGATCTGAATAATCCTCCTGTATGCAAGACAATGTCCAGGGACAGATTTGCACCCATATTATCATATTTACATTGCAATGATAATTCTAAAATGCTCCCACACTGCAGAGATAAATTGTACAAGATTAGACCAATTATAGAGGAACTGAATAAAATATTTCAAGAATGTTATCATGGGACCAGAGAAATGAGTGTCGATGAGTCGATGATAAAATTCAAAGGCAGATCTGTACTAAAGCAATATTTACCTATGAAACCCATAAAGAGAGGTTATAAATTATGGTGTTTAGCTGATCAAAGAGGTTTTGTCAAGAAATTTATAATATACCAAGGCAAAGATGAGGAAATGACTGCTAAGTTCTCCGATTATTCATTAGTTGAAAGAGTAGTTTTAGAACTTACTGAACAAGAATGGAGGAAAGACAAAGTTATCTATTTTGATAATTATTTTTCATCCGTTTCATTATTAGAAAAACTAAAAACTGAAAGAACTTTTGCTTGTGGCACAATCAGGCCCAACCGCAAGGGGCTTCCTAACAACTTAACTGCTGATGGCAAACTGAAAAGAGGAGAATATGACCATAGATTTTCAAACTTAGACATTGGCTACTGGAAATGGAAGGATAAGAAGATCGTACATTTAGTGTCAAATTTTCATGGCACCGAGGAAACCACTGTTACACGCAAAGAAAAGGATGGGTCGAAGTCAACCGTTTCATGCCCAAGAGTCATCAAGGACTACAATATATTCATGGGAGGTGTTGATACTGCAGATCGGCTGAGGGCTTTGTACAATGTTGACAGAAAATCACCGAAATGGTGGCACAGATTGTTTTGGGGTGTTCTGGATATTGCATTTGTCAATGCCTATATCATAAATGGACTTATATTTGAAAAAACTTCTGTAAAAGAGTTCAGAAGATCAGTTGCACAGGGTTTGATGACTATGAAGGATGTCGGCAAGAAGAAAAGGTCATCTACAGATACTTCACCAAGCCCTCGTCCATTAAAACGACGCAAGTCAGAATATTCCACAATAAGAGATGTAAGATTGGGAAACAGAGGTATACACTGGCCTTTATTTGTAAAAAACAGAGGAAGATGTGAAATATGCAGTACAAAGAAGATACAGTCTAAACCTCGTACCAAATGTTCCCACTGCAACGTTTTTTTGTGTCTGAATGAGAAAAAAAATTGTTTTGTTGAATATCATGAGGCAAGCATTTCATATTAATATGAATATAGGTGATTTCAATTACCACATCTGTACATCATTTTCATACACAAAGTCCCTGACGGTACTTATTTGTACCGGCTTTGTAATTAGTAATTAGAGGTCCAATAAAAATTTGAAAAAAATATATGTGTTTCATTTCAAGTATCTTTATGCAAATATATAACTGAAATTAAAAATTTCCCTGTTTTTTCCAATAGCCGGTAGGAAAGGGTTAAACAAGATAACTGTTCCTGATGTTTACCCACTCCCCGCTATCGTCGAAACGGTGGACTATCTGGCAAATTGTCAATACTTTTCCGCCCTTGATCTCAGATCGGGATACCACCAGGTAAAAGTATCTGAGCAAGATATAAATAAAACAGCATTTTGCGTCCCAGACGGATTATATGAATATTGTCGTCTACCATTTGGTTTAAGGAATGCTCCGGCCTCTTTCCAACGATTATTAGATTTTATTTTAAGAGGAATTAAGCCTAATTATTGTCAAGTATACATCGATGACGTCATCTGCTATTCTCGGACGTTTGAAGAGCATTTAGTTCATCTACGAGAAGTGTTCGAGCGGCTCCGAAAAGCTAACTTGACGCTATCCTATAAAAAGTGTCATTTTGCATTAGGAGAGATAGAATATCTAGGACATTTAATTTCGAAAGATGGTATAAAGCCACACCCCAGATTAACTTCAGCGGTTCAGGACTTTGCGCCACCCTCTAATGTTAAAGAACTACAGTCATTTCTAGGTTTGTCAAATTACTACAGAAAATTTATCCAAGATTACGCCAAGATTGCTAAACCTTTAACGAGACTGTTAGTAAAGGGAGTTAAGTTTGAATGGACACAAGAATGCCAGAAGGCTATGGACTTATTAAAAGAAAAATTGACCTCTCGTCCAATTTTAGCTTATCCCGACATGTCCAGACCTTTTCGACTTACCACAGATAGCTCAAATTTTGCAGCAGGTGCAGTTTTATCCCAGATTTTCGATAACGGAGAAAGACCAATAGCATATGCCTCACATCAATTAAATCCCGCAGAAACGAGATACTCAGCAACAGAAAAAGAAATGGCCAGTTTAGTATGGGGAATTAAATATTTTAGAACATATCTATGGGGTAGAGAATTTGTAGCTATTACCGATCATAATTCTTTACGATGGCTTTTAAATTTAAAGGACCCATCGAGTAGACTGATGCGTTGGGCGCTTTTACTGTCAGAATACGATTTTACGGTCGAAGTTAGACCTGGCCGAGAAATCGGGCATGCCGATGGCCTCAGCAGAAAGGTGAGAACTGTAGAAGTGCAACAACCTCCGTCCTTGGCTCAGTTACCGCTACATCAGTCGAAAGACGACCAATGTTTACGTTGGCGTCAGCATCCTCGCTTCGTGTCGCGAGACGATGTGCTTTATCGGCAAACAAAACAAGGCGACAGAGTTGTAGTACCCGCATCTCTACGCGATCTAGTAATAAAATTGCACCATGATTCATTATATGGATGCCACGCGGGGTATAAAAACACCAACCGTTTAATAGCTAAGGAATACTGGTGGCCTTCGCGACAGCGAGATGTGCGTGAGTATGTTAAAAGCTGCCTTCTATGTAACAAACGCGCAGGTGAAACAAGAAACCGGGAAAAATTACTACCATTACCCGAAACTACATCTCCATTTGAAAGAATTCATGTAGATATCGCAGGTCCCATTCACGCGGAAGTGTTCAAGGTCACGCCTATGTTTTGACCATTGTTGACGCATTTTCGCAGGTACCTAACTATGATTCCAATTGAAAATCAGAAAGCTGAAACCAGTGGCTAAAGCCTTCGTAGTAAATTGGGTGCTAATTTACGGGGCTCCCAAAAAAGTGACCTCAGACAGAGGGACCAATTTTCTATCGGATCTATTCACCCAGGTATGTAAATTGTTGGGGATAGAAAAGTTAAAAACGACCCCCTTATCTCCGCACTCAAACGGAAAAGTCGAAAGATGTCACAGAACGATCCTAAAGACCCTAAGTTGCTATGTAAATAGGTCACAAAACAATTGGGATACAATTTTGCCCTTCATCGTATCTGCATATAACTGTCGAGTTCACACGTCGACCAATAAAACTCCATATGAAGTGCTATATGGCCGGGAAATGAATTCACCTTTTTCAATTTTCCCTATAGTCCAAAGATATCACAAACCCGGAAGTAAGAAGTTTAGCACATAAGCTACGTAAAATCTGGAATAGTGTACAAAAAGCAAATTCAGCCTCTTTTGCACAACAAGCTAAAGCCTATAATAAAAAAGCTAAACCGCAAGAAATTCCAGTTGGTTCTTTTATTTTGTTAAATAGACCATATAGGAAACCTGGAACATGTTCGAAGTTCAATTTCTCTTGGTCTGGTCCTTTTGAAGTAATATCCGTTGTGTCTCCAGCTACAATAAAAATTAGAATGCCTGATAGAGATCTAATAGTACACAAGAACAGAGTTAAACCATATGTATGGCAAGATACCACTGATATAAACTCAAAATCACAGGGTCGAGTAATGAACCCAAGACCTCCCATTGATACCCACCCACCCCAGCGAAAAGATTCGCAATACAATTTGCGAAGTCGCAGACAAGACGCACAAGAAACTAATCTAATGCAGAAGCAAGCGCGAAAACAGCAAAAAGTCCGTGAAAGTGTAGAACTAACAAAAAATGACAAACATCAATATAACTTGCGGAAGAGAAACTAAGCTACCTATCTCCAAATAATGCTTAGAGTAGTTTAGAAAGATGTAGGTAACCACCACTTGGAAATAGACGGTGAAATTAACTGTGAAATTGCATGTAGTAGCATGAACTGCTATAGAATACAGAAATTCTAGTTTTAACTATTGATAAAATATAGATTTGTTAGTAATAACAAGATTTATTTTCATAATAATTGAACTAAACTCTACTCTACTTAAGAAAAAAAACAAAAACAAAAAAAAAACAAAAAAAAGGAGAGAGAGAGATAAAAAAAAAAAAGAGAAAGGATAAGACAAACAAATAATGTTGTGTGTGATGGTAATACCAAGCGCATATTCCCTGGTGTTAATTGTGTTCCACAGGCAAGACAGCAGACACACCGTTCAGCTGACGCGCGCGGAAACAAGAAACGACGACACGTGAGATTACCTCAACGCGGCGTTTCCTCAACGAGCAACACATCGCTTCACAACTCAAGGACTCAAGAGACTAAGTATCGAAACTTTAATTCCTAGTGTATTTAGAAATTCAGTGTCAACGACTAGTGGAAATAAGAATAATCGATCTTTACCTAGTGACATTGTGCATTGGTGCCTAAATTCAAACTGTGTGTTAAGTAGATAGGTATTAGAAGCATGTATTTCCTTATTGTCATAATAATATTAGGGATACTGTACAGTGGAAACGTAGGTCAGTGTTACACAATCAGACCTCTTACAAATGGCGTAATATTTGTCAAACAGAATGATGTGATAAATTCTCCTTTGGAGTGGACCATTGTTGCACAAATTAGTTTCCTAGAATTACGAAATCATAGCCTAGAGATAAGAAATATTTTTAGAGTATTAGATGCTTCTCTTCAGAATTTACCTTCCTTTGACGAAGACATAACACATGCTGTAGTTACCAACCTAAGAGTTTTGTATGCCTCTCTGGAGGAAGAATACCAAAATTTAGTTGAACTTCTGCCTACGGGAAGAGTTAGGGTTAAGCGTGGTTGGATAAACGCAGGTGGTTTCTTATTAAAGAAAATTTTCGGGACTGTAACAGAACACGATTTGAAGGAACTAAATTTACGTTTGGGAGACCTAGAACAAGTAAATCAAAACTTAGAAATCAGTGCTTCGAGACAAGTACTACTTACAAAAAATTTGCAAAATGCCGTAACAAATAACACGTATCTTATCTCAAAACTAGCTAACACATTCATGTCCAAAATATCTGAACTTCAAACTACTTTAAATCAAAATCTTAGAGAATTAGAAAAAGTATTCGTCAAACAGTTGTATAGTACACCATTGCTACAACAGTTAATTTTGACAATAACGAGCACAAAATTAGAGTTAACCAGATTAAGAATTGCACTAGTTCAAGCGACAAATGGTAAATTAAGCGACGTACTTTTATGTCCTAAAGTATACCTACAGTATTTACAGATGATCCAACGCCAACTAGGAGCAGAGAGTTACATGTTATTCCCATGTACCTTAGAACAAATATATCATTACTATCAAATTGCCAAAGTAAATGTAGCATTAATGGATGGACACTTAAGGATCATAATTAATATACCTATTGGAACCACTGATTCAGTTTTAAACAGATATGCGATACACTCATTTCCAATTTTCTGGAAACATACCAACCATTTTGTAGAATGGGTCACGAAAGAAGTATTATTGGTAACACAAACTCAGAAAGCATATGCAGTGTTAGATAACAAAGATTTAGATAAGTGTCAAAATTCTGGCATAACTACATGTCCCCGAGTCATACTAAATGACAGAACTCTTTTGAATTGTGAAGCCTCCATGTTCTTCTCCAACAACTTCACAAACCTATGCCAAAGAGAAATTAAAAAATTAAGTCATCCATATCTATCGCAGATAAAACAAAATTGGTTTTTTTTATGCCATACCCACACGATGTAACAATTACATGTTGGACAAAAATTTAAATCAGACAGTTGATCGCATAAAATTATCAGGATCAGGAATAATTGAACAAGCTACACATTGCCAATTCTTAGGACAGAATTTCGATATACCAGCAATCCATAAAACTATTGCTCCGATTAATTTATCTTTTCCTAATTAGGTATTACCGCATTTTGACCAGGAAATATATCGTAGTTTTAAATTACGGGAATTGAACCAAACCAATCCTGCAATATTCAACGCAGAAATAGCTAAGCATTTGCAGCAGGCTAGAGATGCTGTCAAATATAATCATTTAATAGCAGCAGTCGACACCGAAATACGAGCACCAGACTAGACATAAAACCATTGTAACATCCATTAGTCTTACTTCTATAGGATCAATAACAGTAGTACTTATTCTAATATTAATAATGTATAAACGCTATTGTAATAAATTAACCAAGCTTAATACCGAAACACAAACACCTACAGCAGCACAAATTTTCATGACAATGCCAACTACCAGTAAAGATAATGTCACAAACGACAATGTAACCACTAAATGTTAACATACGAGTTACAAACTAAAATATGTAATTATCTACCACAATAATGACTAATGTCTTTTACTGCTGCAGGGTTGGACAACGAATCTACCTGAACATATGATTTACATTTTTTGTTGTAAAAACTTTGTAACCCAGGAGCAAAAGTCCAGGATGCATTTTAATGTCCAATTAAATTAAAAGTCTTTTATCTTTGAGGACAAAGCTGGTTTTCTGAAAGGAGGAAGAAAATGTAATGGACAAATTTAATGAATAACAATTAAAATGAATAAAGTAATAAATTGTGGAAATACAGGTTGAGTGAAGGTGACAGCTGTGTAAACCGCGAGACCGGTAGTGGTCGAGACAGACGCTGACAAAGGCAGATTCAGCACTGAGCGAGCGGTATCGGGTGAACGCTTACATTCAGGCAGCTTCGGGAACATTCGAAGCTGACGTCCGATATGTGCTGAGTGGCTCTCGAGCTACGAGAGTTTTCTAGAATGGACAACGAACTTTGATCAAGGTCTGCTAAGTCAGTACACTGCTGTACTATATAACCGAGGTTTCAGAGGGCCTCGGGGCTCGGAAGTGTTATACTGATCGACGCCGCCACCATGTCCGTTTAGGAAGCCAGCTGTGTCCAACCGGGTCCGATCTCGGTTCCGATCGTGTTTCCATCTGTTCGATCGAATGTTCTAGTAACGCCTAATCGCTCTAAGTACTGTTACCAGCGCCTGGATTAGTGCTCCATGGGATAACATAGCGTGTGTAGACTCGGACTAACGGAAAGTAATAAAAGGGTTTAAAGTATTTACGGACTTTCTCTATTCGTGTCCAAGTTGTCTTTCAGGGGAGTTAGAGCCAACCCTGAAGAAAGCTGAAGAGAGGACGTTCGAGGGTGTGCGGCACTCCATGCAAGTAAGTGTTAAGAGACTACAGTGCCTACCACTTGCCATTCCTGGCTAATCGACTAATCACCCCACTAATAATCGCCGCCAGCTGTGGTTATGAGGGGCCAATGACAATTTGGAGTTAAGTCGGTTGCAGCTTAGTGTCGGGTGACTAACAGTCGGTTACGTAATGGTAAACAGCCACTACACAAGATGAGGATTAAAAAAGAAAAATGAATGGACATCAAACAATGATAAAATCTTCTTGTAAAAGCAATTTTATATCAAACAAACTCAGACTTGAAATAAAAGATCCCTTCCAGTTTATTTCCTACTGACTTCATCATTCTTATCTTTTCTCTTGGTGTAAGGGTCACTCACTGGTTAGAATACTGCTCTGCCCTGCTTTCAAGAGACTTTTGGCAATTCAGTTGGCAGAGTCTCATCCATGTAAACAGGATACTTCATATGAAAAGAGGTTGAAATTTGTTATGCTAGCGAATTTGAATATAAATCATTTCAGTTAATAGTCTGACTGCCTTTATAGTGTTTGTTTTTATTTATCTAAAACCAAATGCCCATTTCAATAAGGAATATTTTGTAATATATTAATCACAACATATGTACGTCAAGATTTCTTCTTAATTTTTTTTTTTAGTTTTTTTCTTTTCTACCTTGATCATTTAAAAATCTTCATAATTTTGTATAATTCAAGGCATCAGGTAACATTAGTTAGAAAGAGGCTAAAATAACTCATGTTATAAATTGCGAGAGGGAAAATATCTGAATATTGTAGGGAATACCATTCAAGAAGAAAGAAATGAGTGACAGAATAGGCTGTTAAAAGTCCAAAAAATAATTAAATTAACTAGCATTTTAACACTACTTCACTTGTGTGGACCTTGATGTGTTTGTGTAATAATGCGTTTGTCTTTCATTTTTCTTTTAGCAGTAATGGGCTAAACATTTTTAATTAAGTATCTTTGCAACATTTACTGTAAATTAGATTTCACAACAACAATTGTTAAATGAAGCCTTGCCAGGCATTGCCAGCAGACATATACAACCATTAGAACTGCTGAAGATGCTTCAGAGAATGAAGTGAAACATGTTCAGAAAAATAAATAAGAAATAAACAAATTCAACTGCATTGGCACAATATTAATTAGTTACTGTTTGCTTCGCAATTGAGGAAATGGTCTACCCCATCGAGTTGTTAAATTCAATTATTTTGTTACGCTTATTGGAGTATTAATCTTTGATGTAATGTATTCTAATGTACTATATTTAAGAAAACCCAAGAAAAATAAAGAATATTAAGTAGTATATATTTTTAAAAAATGATCAAAAGGGTGGAATGTTTATCTGCGTTACAGCGTAATACTTTCTGGATATCTCTTAAAGGGGTGTTCATCTGAGAGGTAGTGTAAGTGTAACCTGTGGTGCCTATCTCTTTTTTGTACAAATAATTTATCATTTCTTGCACTATTTCCCTGTCATAAGATATGTCACAAATTATAAGGTAAGCATTCAAACTGAAAATTCCATCCAAATTGGTGTGGTATGTTTTACTTCATGCTTCCTTAAACTCTCAGATCCAGCCTGCTTACAGATTTACAATAGTACAGACATTGCTGACATACTATTTAAAAATAATCCAAGTTGAGTACACAAATTGAAACATCTAGATAGATATACCATATCTAAGCAAAGACTCAAAAATAAAGCTGTTGACTGCAAAGCATACCCAAGACCTCATCTAGATAATGACCATAATCTGATAGTAATGAAATTCAAGTGAATAAAGAAGCAATACAGACAAAGCAGACTTGAATCGAACAAACAAGAAGCTCACTTAGAAAAAATCGTAGACCATGTATGTGGGTCTAAAAAATAATTCCAAATGAAATACAACTAGACACTGAAGAGGAAGGTACATCTGGTAGGAATTATGGACATAATGAAAGAGCACTCAATGTATTAGAAGAGAAGGCAAAAATATGCTCAATATGAACCTGGAAGTCATTTTAGAAACCTGTTTAGATACAAAATGTGATATGCCAAAGAGAAATGACAGCAACAAAAGCATGATGAAGTGGAGGAAATTTTGTAGCTAAAATACAATTGATTTATAGAAGAAACAAACAGAATTCTAGAGAATGAAGAAAAATGTATTAACATTAGAGGTGCTGATGGAAATCCCCTAAAAGAGTTAACCAGTTGGAGAAAACTGTATGACTGTATGATGGAGATGGCCTGAACAATAATATGCTGGAATGAGAGGAGGATGCTGATACTGATTACTTAGTAA
The DNA here is from genome assembly GCA_031002005.1 of Vandiemenella viatica. Taxonomy (NCBI): domain Eukaryota; kingdom Metazoa; phylum Arthropoda; class Insecta; order Orthoptera; family Morabidae; genus Vandiemenella; species Vandiemenella viatica. The sequence continues at coordinate 93,743,369 of CM061914.1, forward strand.
TCCTATTTTATGTACATTAGAGTCTCACTAATCTGAACAAATTGGGACCGGGCTTTGTTCGGATAACCGATTTGTTCGGATTGGCCGGAATTACAGTGACCAGTTTCTAGAATGAAGTTTACCAAGCATATAAGTAGGTACACCATGGTAAAAAGTGGCAGAATGTGACAAAAGAGAGCTGGTGCCACACAGTGATGCGGCAGAAGCCCTCGATCTCGCGCTACGCTATTTCGAGCAACAGGCCACTGCTACACCTGCTGATTTAATGTTTATGAGACGATGGCGCAACTTTGAGTCATATAACGGACTGTCTTCATTACGCCAAAAAACAATGAGTTCTTATCTTCTAAAAAGTAGGAATAAAATGGGCGCTTGTAAGCATTGTAACTGTTATCGTAAGTTTGACAGTTTTTCTTTCATTTTTATGCACTGTTTAAAATTAATGTTTTCTTGCTAATTTTTCTAATACGTGTGTACTGTACTGTACTGTGTAAATTAAAATGGTGTGTATGTACAGCAGTTAACTGCACAATTACATACAGTATGAACTATTTTCATGAACTGTGTTTCAATTCTTTTACCATTTATTATACTTAGACTAATTTTTTACCATGTTCGGATTACCAGGGTTCGGATTAGCGGAACTCTTGGATGCGTAGGGAAATTGTCACCGGAGCGTGCGCTCCATTGCAATTTAATTAAATATTATTATTACTCTGGTGTACGTAATTTGCCAGTTTTTGATGAACTGAATTGTGGTACTCCTGTAAACCTACTAAAAACTCTAGGAAAACTTTAAAGAAAATAGATACAATTGGCTGTGATCGTGCAAGCACCTGCAGTCAACCGTCACCATGTTTTTACTCTCTAGAAAAGGGGTTTAGCCCAAAATATTGTGTTTGAGAATTATGTTTTATTGCTGCTGCACTCCACCCTTCAACTTTGGTGAGTGTTGGATATAATTTATCTTTCCTTTCCATATAAATATTGCCTCACAGCATTTCTTCCAACTGATTGTTGCTGAAATGTGAAAATTATTGTACAAAAATGCTGACATTATCAGCTGGCTGGCTGGATGCAGAAGAATAGAAAGAAAAGTATTAGATATATTAGGCGGAGATCAGGTTGGGTTAAAAAAAATGGAGAAAAAAAAAACAATTATGGTTAAATTAAAATTAATACTGGTAGGGTGGATCAAGAAAAATAAGGATCCTTTTATGGTGTATATGGCTTGATCATGTTAGATGGCACAAATTTTCAAAATTTTAATGAAATCAGGTCTAAAATTTCAAAATAGTAGAATCGTTTTACATCTACATAATAAGAAAGTAATCATATCAACATAGACAAAGCATCACTTAAAAATTATGTGACAAGAGGTCATACGAAAATTCAGTTATGTTGTACAGGAAACAATCAAGGAAGGAGACGAAGAACTTCTATCTCACATAAGGTTTCAAGTAAAACAACCAGATGCTGAGATCTGCCCATGACATTGTCTAGTTTGCATAATAGTAAGGACACAATTTAAATTATACAAGAATATAGATTATGCGTGAACCAAAATGATACAAAAATCATGAACTGTAGCAGAAATAATAGAAGTAACAGTAGATTAGATAAAAAAAATAGGATAACACATACAGTAGAAGAAATTCTGTTATTTAGTGACCAAAATTATAACTGATAGCCAAAGCCAGAGTGATTTCGGAAAGAGGATGTCCTTGGAATCTAAGCCTAATTAAAAAATCAAACTTTTTTTGTAGTTTATGAACATAAGGAAGAATTGGGATAATAAACTTATTACTCCCCACAGGTGAAGGCAGGATTAGCCCGTCAAACATACTTTAATGAACCCTTTTAACTTGAAACATCTGCAGTACTGAGAAATAACTTTCTTAAGCTACATGTATGGAGCAGAGCAATTTTTGAAGCAAAGACGAGACTTCATTAACACTTTGAAGGATGTGATTTGTGAAGCTACAGAATAAGCTTCAAGGGCATGAAATGAACATGTTTTAGAAATGATAAGTGATGAAGAAGCTCGTGGGGAGGTAAACTTTGCACTGTGATGCAGTGAATGTGTTAATGCGAATGTAGTAGAAATTTTTATTTTTGAGTTTTAGCAGAGGTTTTGGTTATAATAAAATGCAGTCTGAAACAAATTGACAGTCAGTATTCAATGTAACAGAACAATGCATCAGGAATTTAATTGTAATAACTTAAAAATAAGGAAAGATAGTGAAAATAACCCGTCGCTTACCACAGATGATTCCAGTCGTCCTATAGTTGTGGCATATGGATTGCCTGCTGAATGGATTTCAGCCTACATGACCATACCCTACCCTTCAGGGAGCATCTGCCCGCGGTCTCCAATCCTCTACCCTCAGACACCTTCCTTGTCACCATTAACATTACCTCCTTGAACACAAACATCCCCTGTTGTCAGGATCTCAGTCCCTATGCACTACCAATACAGTGCCTCCTGGCCCACTTAATGCTCTCAAAAAACTACTTGTCCTTCAGTTCTCAAGTTTATCTCCAGATAACGCAGCACTGTCATGAGTACCTGCATGGCCCCATCTTATGCTAACCTCTTCCTAGGCCATTCAGAGGAACAAATACCGGTGGGGGAAATCATCTCCTAAAGTTCCTAAATTCTCTTGACAATATCTATTCTATCAACTCTTGCCGTTGTCTGTTCTAAGTCCTTATTTTCATTGCCTAACACATTTCATTTTCACTATAATCATTACTAACTTAAGTCACTTTCATAAGTGCCATCAGTAATTCATTACACAGTAGTTCCATATGTGTTACAACCTTTGCAGTCCAGGACAGAATTATAAATAACATTATGTGATACAGTATAAGCTTCTGAAATATTCAGCAGCACCATTATTTTTAATTTCCTTTGCTACAATAGGCGTTACACTACTAGAAAGCATTACATGTCTCTCGGGGCTGTTTGATCTCTGGCTGCTGATCTCTTGCTGTACAACAAACTGGAACTGATTTCACCACAGGCTAAGTTTTTCTTACTATATTATTTTAAAACTTTGAATTATCAAGTAAATAGTTAGAATTATTCCTAGCAAGACAAAATATGAATATTTACATTTAAAAAAGTACTACTTAGTCTTCATTGTTTATTGTTAGATTTATTAATTTAAAATTAGCTGGAAGCTTTTGTAGTTAGTTTATAGACAGCAAATTATAATTATAATTAATTTAATATGTTATTATATCACTTTTAAATTCTGATATAACTAAATAAATAAGTATTCTAGGTACTGGTGGTGTAGGTAGCATTACTGACACCTATTGTAGACTTTTGTTCTATCTGAAATGCAAAGTCACCCATAAAAATTTTTACACGGCTGCAGAAGGGTCCCGCACCACATGAATAGCCTAGGGGCCCACAAAGCCTAAATGTGGCCCTGTTAAAGCATTAAAATAACAATCTGCTAGAAATAAAACGAATAAATAAATAATCATAAATAACTGATTAGGAAGGACTACATTAGTATTGATCCTTAAACTTCGATTGTAGACTTTGAAATGATAAGCGTACAAGTTATATTTATTGACCAGTTCTGTTGTAAATAGTCAATTTCATTGTTTCTAAAATATTAAAATAGCAACTTGTTAGTTAAAAAAATTACTCATTGATAGAGTTTTCTTACACACTTATTCAGAGCTGCATTTAAGCATAGGCTACCTAAGCTGTAGCCTAGGGGCCTGCACCATAAAGAGGGGACATGCACCACAATCCCGGTATGGCTATACAGGGTGATTCAAAATAATGTGTACAAAATGACATGGTAGATCAGTCATACAATAAGAATCAAAAATCGCTTAGGAACAGATGATTGCAACTGCAATCCGGAGCCGCTACAGGGCGTCTAAAATAATACTGACACAAAGAGAAGAAACAAAACCATTACAGATCATTTTATTGGTAATTACTCAATCACATGCGACTAATGCAAGCCAAATGTTGAGCCTACAGCAGATGCTCAAAGTTTTTGCCAGATGCATCGAGACAAGCCCGGCATCTCAGTTGCATGGAGCGGCGCACCTTCTCAAAGATACCAGGTGTATCTCGAATACATCTGGCTGCCACAACGATTCTTCCGGCATTTCAACAGGTGTTTCATACACAAGTCCTTTTAAAAATCCCCACAAGAAAAAAATCCAAGGGACTGTGTTTGTATCACAACGCCCTCTACAGGCGTTTGCGATCCTCTGTTCCTATGCGATTTTTTATCCTTATTGCATGACAGATCTACCATGTCATTTTGTCCATATTTTTTTTTTTAAAATCACGCTGTATATATAAATATATATAAAAGTTGCCCTTACATTTTCTGGGCCAAATTTCAAATTTAAGCATCCAGAGTCCCCGGTCAGAGAGGGGCCCCCACCTAGGCCAAGGCGGCCCACACCACATGTATAGCCTAGGGGCCCACAGAGCCTAAATGTGCCCTGTATTTATTAAATGCAGTAAGTGACTGAATAAAGCTTTAATTCATCATTAAATAAGAAAAAAAGTTAAGCACATAGTATGAACTTTATTAGAGTTCTCAATAAACTTAAATTTAGATTAAATAGTATTGTTTTTAATAATTAAGGTTCGTTTAGAAGCTACAAGAAGTATCTTGGGAAAATCATACTTGGAAAGCATGGTGCCTGTCGCAGGTTCCAGGCGAATGGTATATGGTGCAGTGAATGTAAGAAATGGTTTCATTGGGTAGTGAAGAGTGAACATGGGAACTAAATTAGGCTCTCCCATGGCTTTTTCTGCTTAAAATTACAGACAGGGAAGTTTCAGAGCAGGAAGATAGAGGAAACGGTTAGGAAGTTATGAGAAAAGATTAGAGACCATCAAGATCAGGCTATAGAGGTTGAAAGGAGAGATGGTAGATTTAGTGAGGAGGGTGAGAAGAATAGTTTGGAGCAGATAACAGGATGTAGGTGAAATATGGTTAACAAGATGAAGAAGCTATACACTTCAGAAATCTTGGAGAGAAAATGGTTTGTACTGTTACCAGAGTCGGAAGGGGAAGAGCCTCATGTATATGTATGGGTATGTATGGTGTGCCAGGCTTTTAGCAATAGGAGCAGGGAAGGAAAAAATAGGAAGAAAAGGCTTATGCTGCAAGGTAGTAAGGGAGAGGTGTGGGCCCTCTTCTGCAGGATCAGTTAGGCAGAGGATAAACCTTTAACAACATTAAGTTAGGTAACAAGAATATATAGGTTCAATTAGTAGTGGTTTTACTAAGGAGGGCAGAGTAGTGATAGTGAGAGAATAGTGAAGGAAATAGTAGGGTCTACTTATAAAAACATATAGTATAGCAAGTGACTTGAGGAAAATGGTGAAGAAGGAAGAGCATACCACGATTGAGCTCATGCAGGTTCTAAGTCGCCATCACTGGCTACAGTTGAACCATGCTGTGAGGCAGGTAAATATGAAAATGTAGGTGCTGCTTGGGAAAGGCATTGGTTCAGTCAGGTGGGTTGTGTCTGTGGACACCATTGGAGAAAGATCGTGGTGGGTGAGTGGATAGCGCTCTGACCTCACATTCGGGAAGACGTGGGCTCAAATCTCCATCTGGACATCCAGATTCTGGTTTTCCATGGCTTCCCCAAATCACGTCAGGTGAATGCCGGGATGCTTCCTTCCAAAGGCCATGGCTGAATTCCTTCCCGTTCTTTGCCCTCATCCTTTCCCGCCATTAATGACCTCAATGTCGACGAGCATAAAGCCGCAAAAAAAAAAGGTTGTAAATTGGGGTTTTACTAGGCTTATACCTAAATAGAAGGGACAAAGGGGTACCTTCTGAGTTGTAAGCTAAAGCTGTGAGAGAGCCCACTTCCAATTACGATCGGGTCAGGACAGTGCCTTCTTTGGGATTAGAGGCTGCTGGTAAGGGGATAAAAAAAATGGGTGACCAAAGGGGTACCGAAAGCAGAAATACAAAAGGTAGAATCTTAAATGCTAAAGAAATAGTTAAAGCTGATAATATCTGATGGATATTTAAGATTCTATAATCCAGAGGCAAAACTGAAGCTGATAAAAGGTTATAAAAAGGGGCATTTTTCAGAACTAAAGAGATATTTTAGAGAAAGGTCAGTAGCCTATATAAAAGGAAGACAAGTGGAGTCGAAATGGAAACAGTTGAAGGAGACAGTAATAATTGCAGAATAAATGTTTATACCAACACAAAGAAAAGATCACCAATTACATATTTTAACTGGGAAGTTGGGAGGTTAAAGGGGATGCGACATTAAAAGCAACAAAGAAGAAAACTAAACATAGGTTTATGAGATTATTATCAGTACCTGGAGAGGCGCTAAGTGATAAATCTAGCTTTATGGCTGTGTTCGAAAAATAAACGGAAGTGAAGGTATTCAGGCAATTATAGATAAGGCGCAAGAAGAAGATACCAAGGTTTTGAAAAAGGAAGAGGTATTAAGTAACTGGTTTGATGCAACCATTGCCGACTATTAAGGAATGGGAGAGTATAAATCACAGCTCTATATTGTCAGCTCAATTAGAAATAAGCACACTAAAAAATCTGAAATTAATCCTGACGATATTATGAAGGAAATTTTCACTCTCTCTTATGCTTAATATGTATCCAACCGATCCTGGTGGGTGAACGTTTATAGCTTGGGCACAGCATTCGGAAAGGCACATATTGAATACCCTATCTGACCTTTCTGATTTCAGTATTAACGGTTTGGTTCCACGTGATTGCGTTGGAAAACTGTTCATAAAAAAAGACCACGGCCAGATTACTTCCCGTTCTTAACCTCCACTCCACTTATTCTGCCATCGTTTATCCTGGTTCTAATGACGTCGACAAAGCAGTAAGCCCTATTAAAACAATAATTTCCCCTTTCTGAGTATGGAACATTTTTAAAGTTAAAATAAACTATTACATATATGTCACTATGTCATATACATTAAATCATAATAACTAAGCTAATTATGTTCAACAATGGTTACAACACTAGTAGCCTACAAAATCACTTTTCAAAAATAAATTTTTGACAGACTGATAAGATTGGTGTGAACGTTCAACAAGGAACTTTGAAAATCCTACCTTCTTTTGGACCATCTTGATAAGTGCGCTTAGAAGGATAAAGAAACAATTCTTCCTTTCCTAACGTCCTCGAACGAAATACAACCGTTGAATGTAGGATGTCAGCGATGTAATAATTTTTCGGCTAGAAAAGTTTTATAGCAATTGTTTCACAGTGTTCACCGTACCTATTATCTCTGTTGGTTATTTCATTATAGGGATGTCCGAGCAAATTCCTTAAAAGTTTTTGTGTAAAAATATACAATGAAAAATAATTGCTTTCGTAAGCACATATAAGCATTAATAAATTTCTCACTGGAAGCATCTATCGGTTTCCATAAATTAACGTGTTCTGTAATTAATGTTATTGCGATGGAACATATGCGCTAAACGTCTGCTTTCCCATTTAATATTTTTTTATCTTAAAATTCTTCGGGTGTAATATCACAAATCAACTGCTTTTTTAGTTTACGAGTTTTAATTTTAAATCCTTTCAGCATAACGTAGCATTGTATAAAAGAATGGTTTAAATAGCCCATTACTTTTAGAATTAGAAATGTGTTTACACGTAAAAATAAAGAAACCATAGCCTTAATTTGTAACATGATTCTAATTGGATAATCATGTAAAATAGATGTGATTAGAAGGCTGTGGCTTAAGGGGGCACAGTTCCAACTAGGGTTGCCAACCATACTTTATAATCAAGTAAGTATCATACTTTATTTTTAGTAGTTATATTTTATACTTTTTCACGTCTATAAAGTATGCGAAAATACTTTACTTCGTTTAAAGTATAAAATATATAGAACGGAACGCTCATATGCTAGTTAGACACCCTCGTGTCTATAGGGGCCTGTATACGATCAAATTTATTTAACAATTTGTTGGTCAAACTTCAGGTTTCCATCAACAATAGCGTAAAAAATGATAAATCTGACTCAAGCACTGTGTATTAAGAATAAAACCGTAGACGTTTAGTCTAGATCTAGAGAATTTATGAAATTAAGAGAAAATGTACCCACGAAAATTTATTACGAGAAATATTACGCACAGAACCAGCTGATTACACTAACTTCCTGCGCATCGACCATAAAACTTTTGAAGAATTACTACAATTCCTACGTCCACGCATTGAAAAAATTGACGCCGTTATGCGTGATATGTACCAGCTACCCGAAGATTAGTCATAACCGTGAGGTATCTAGTGACGCTGAGTTTGAAGATTTATTTCAGTCATGCATTGCACCTCGTAGAGAATCAAATTCCATTGAAATTTGCGAAGCATTAATGAAACGTGCCATCAAATACGCCGTCAATCAAAATTTCCATCAAACACGTCAAAAAATGCAGCAGACGATCAAATAATTGACAAACACGTAAAATTTGACAAACAATTTGATCGTCTACAGGCCGCTTTTCAATCAGGGATTGTCTGTCCTTTGGTCTGTGTTAGCCGAGGCAACAATAGTGAAGCATCCATCCTGTGGCATTCTTGTCGATTCATGTGCGCTAGCCGTTATTTCTGAAGGGTAGATGTCAATCTTGTGACCGGCAAGCGGAGAAATCTTTTTCTTCGATAAGTGTATTTCAGATATGCCTGTTTCTTAGCGTTAATAACATCTGGTATCTCCTCACTCCAGATGTATAAATCCCTTCTGATTCACTATGTTTCCGACTCCTGCTGTATTTTATTATCACGTCCTTGAGATTCCGCCACTCTTCATTTACATTAAACCCCACAGCTCGTTGATCTAAATAGCTTTTCATCATTGATATGTATACCATGCGCATACTATCTTACTGATATATGTGTGCTTAATCTTTCGTCGTGTGGATCTGGTCTTGGCCTTATAAATCCACTTTGTTGGTGTAACAATTTTTGAAATGACGATGAAGTGATGAAAGCCTATGTCGCAATTTCTATAAACTCGGGTATCAGTTACTTTCGACGATAGAGTTTTGTTTGTAAGTGTGTAATTAATTATTGATTTTGTGCCTTTTGTTGCCTATACATATTTGTGGATACTCTTATGTGGGAAAATTGTTAGTTGTTTTAAATTAAATTTCGTAGAGATTTGCAATTTTCATTCAGTGTTGCTTCTTCATTGTTTACTACATGATAAGAGATCATTTAATTCCCAACTCGTGCACTAAAATATTTGACAATTCCACATAATATTTTTTGTTTACATACTAAAAACCCAGTTTTAGATTTTTTGTAAAAGTTCGAACTCTCCTCTCTCCTCCCTTCTTCAGGTCTGTAGACGCATATTAGATGATCCTTAGCCCGTTCAGTTAAGAGAGGCGGTTGGAGGCTAGCTTGCTCTATGGCCACTCCTTACCCCTTCAAAACTACATGGACCTAGCGGTCAGCTCGGAAAGTTAGGAAGGGTGGGGGTGGTGAAGTGTGGAACAGGACCAGGCGAACAAGGCCTTGCCAGTTCGAAGTGAACAGGATATACAATAGAGCGTCGATAATCGGAACGTCAATTAGCCGAACATTTTTTTTTAACGAATTGTGCACTATTTTACAGAAGCGTCAACTTTGTTTCTATTTTCCTTTGTAAATGTTTCGTTCAGAAATACCACTAACAAAGAGCTGGGTACAATCAGTTTTACACCTTGCGTTTGTTATTGTACTGTCGAGGCAATGTCTTCCTGTTTCTGTTCCTGATCAACCAGACACTGCCTTTCTTGAATGTTTGTTGTAACCACTAAAACAATTCTTTCAGTGTGCCGATAGTTTTGAGTTTCTTTTAGAAATCTGAAACCTGCCGTGTTCTTCCTGCCCTTTGTTTTTGATTTGCTGTGCTGGTGAGTTCTGTTGACTTTAGTATCTTGTATCAACATTAGTCGCCCATGATAGCATCATGTTCAGCATAGTTTAAAACATAACGCAGAATGCAGAAATGCAACATATTGATTCGTAACGGTTTCGAGAGGTCGAGTTATAGAGAAGGTATATAAGCACCCTACCTTATAATACAATTTAGATTGAGTTTGAAGACTTACCTAATGCTTGCCAGAAGACTGATAAAGTGCCATATTAGTAACGGCCCAAAAAGGCGGAGAGAGAAATTTGGCGGAATTTTTTTCCCCTTATGGTTTTACGCCTCGAGAGGCGGCAGGGCCGGATTAAAACAGCGCGGGGCCCGAAGCAAATACGAAGTCGCCCATCTGGGCTGACGGGAAGGCTCCCAAGACTACTAGGCGCGGCGAGGCCCGTGGCCGTAGCATTTGCTAAATCCTGCTGCGTGGCTAATCCGGCACTGAAAAACGGGTGAGGACTGGGAACAAGGAATGGGAAGGAATTCGACCATGGCCTTTTCAAGGAAGCATCCAGACATTTACCCGGAGTGATTTGGGGAAACCATGGAAAATCCAAATCTGGATGCCTGGACGGGGATTGGAACCGGCGTCCTCCCGAATGCAAGGGCAGAGCGTTAACTGCTCACCCACCACGCTCGGTGGCGGAAAATTGTAGGCCGATTAATTTGATGTCAGTGATAGGTACGTATGGAGAGGATTCTATTCAATCACATCAGGAAATCTCTGCGTGGATAGAAACTGGTTAGCAAAACGGCAACATGGGTGCGGGAAAATATATTTCTGTGAGTCTTTGTGGACTAAATGCAACATATTTGCAATGAAATGGACAAGGGAGGCTAAGTTGATAGTGCGGCGCTTTTAAATTTCCCTTCTTTTATTCATTTACCACAGGTTTCCACTTTAATAAGTGCCTAGTAGGTAATGTGCAGATTATCTAGGCAATTTGAGAGATGAAACAATTTTCGGCACTTTAACGGATCACCCTAGTTAATCTGCACATTACCTAGAAAAGATGAAGAATAAATGATTTCTGCACTTTAACGGTAACATACTACATATATCGAATTCATTAAAACTTGGTCGCTGCATTGAATTCATTGTAACGGCATACGTATATCTTCATATGGAACCACGAAAACAGGCCAGCGATTTTACATTCATTGCTGTGGATGCAATGGGCACCGACGCGACGCTTCACTTGTGAAATCATCCCATGTTTTTTGTTGTTGAAAAATGAGGCAAAAAATAAATCAATGTGGCAGTATTATATGGAAACAGTCGTCAATTCTGAAAAATGAAGAATTTGGCATAAAATGTATACTTATTTTGATTTTAAGTTTATTTTTGATAAAATCTTAAAATCTAAATAATTATAAATTTATTATTCCACTTCCGCATCCATGGATGTCAAGCATTGAACATACGCATCAGCATTCGCATCCACAAAGATGACTTCCGTTACAACCCTACCTTGCATTCGAGAGGACATCGGTTCGAATCCCCATCCGGGCATCCAGATTTTAGTTTTCCATGGTTTCCTCAAATCATTCCAGGCGAAAGCCGGGATGCTTACGTCAAAAGGGCCATCGCCGAATTCAAGCCCGTTCCTTGTCCTCAGCCCTATCCCACCTCTAATGACCTTGACATCGACGAGGCGTAAAGCCATAAGTAAAAAAAATATTTTTCTATATCTAAAGAATCAAGTTAATACAATCAAACAATCACTTAGTTGATATAATCAGTCATCAGTGAATTAAAAAACTGTAGTACGAAGAATTAAACGGTTTAAAATGTTATTGCAATTAAGTAAATGCGTTTGCAAAACATTTGATAAAATTATGCTTACTTATTAGCGCAACAAAAAATTGGTGACACTTTGGTTTTTGCGAAAAGCACACTTATTTGTGACACACTTAGATTAGCAGTCACATTTTCTTCAACCCTTTCGAGTATCAAAAAAAAGGGGGGGGATTGTATTGCTGTTTGACGCAAAGATATTTCTACAGCAGGAACTTTTTTCTTTCCTTAAAAATCTCTCTTTGCAAACATTGAATTCGGATTTTGCCCTAAATTTTTTAAAATACCCTCTTTAGTACCAAGTTAATAAAAACCATACTCTGCTAAAATCGAGTGGGCATCACTTTTCCCTCTGTCATCTTTAATTCTCCCGGAGACATCTTCATCGACATAAGGGTGCTTTGCATTAGAAATTGCTAACAGTTTCTTTGCTTGCTTCTCAAATCCTTTCTTGGCTTCATCACGCTATATTTTCTGATCCATATTCTTTTTACAGATGTTACACAATACATTTTTACCATACCCTTCATCTTTACGATCTATTTAACCAAAAATTACATGAACAAATATATCACACGATTTACACTTGTGAGCACCTGATGCTGCTTTTGAGCAAACAGTACAGACCGTGTCTTGAAGAGTCTTCTTTATAGGATCCTTACGAAACTGTGATGGCGATTCTGCTGAAGTCAAAACTTTAACATGCAGTGGTGATTCCTAGGAGGTGGAGGGTAACTGAATATTCTTCGAAACTGTATCCTCAATCAACTGTATAAAAGGTAGTTTAAGATTATTATCGATAAATTCTTGTATGAATGAATTACACTTTGTGGTAGGCTATAATTGAAGAAAACAATACCACTTTTGCCCGACAACCGAACATGGTTTCGTATGAATTTCTTTTAAATGCAGAATGATAAGCACGATTCTTCATGAATTGTACAAATCGTACTCCTTCACTCCAGTTGTTAGTTTATCAATCATCCAAGTAATGAACATGTTTTCAATGTGTTGATTCGCTCGTTCTACACTTTCTTGACTTGGTTTGGCATTAACCATATTTATTTCTGGCCACAACTGTGTGACATGTTATAAGATTTCATTACAGACTTCGCGTCCGTCATCACAATGCAAAATACTTGTAGCGCCAAGAAGGAGAAAAATATCAAGCAAGTTATGCTCTACTTCATCCGTCCGTTTTCATGTGATTTTGTTAAATGGTCGTGGTATACATGAAGAAACTTAAACTTTCCATCTGGTTGAGATTGGTACTCGATGAGATCCACCTGTAATCGGTTAATGAAATGCTATAAAATAATCGGCTTTACTACAATCTTTTTTTTTTTTTTTGACAATATTCCTATAAATCCAAAAGCATTTTCATTTGGCATTTGGACTTTGGTTATATTTCTATAAAGCGTATTTACTTTCTCTGTGATTCTGTCTCTTCCACCGCGACTATTAACTGACAAATGGACAAACTTTTTCACACATTCTCGCGCATTTCACAACCGCTCTGTGAGTTTTTCACAGCGTTGTAGAGTCAACACGTCATACCTTTAAACTATTCGATAATCTCGAGATCATTCTTTCTTGTTGGATACTTTTATTTTCTTTACACCTTCAATTTTTGAATCATATTTTCGTTTTGTCATTAAAACGCTATTACATTTTAAATCTTCGCTAAAGAGGTTTGCGAAGAATCTTTTCTTCATTTCACTCACCGAATTCGGTGCTTGCTTGCAGGGGTGGATACAGGGGGGGGGGGCTAGGGGGCTCAAGCCCCCCTAAAAGTATCTAGGCCCCCCTAGTGTTGCAAACTGAAAAAAAAAACAAATTGTTTTTTTTTCAGCTTTGTGAAAAAAAACATGAAAAAAAACCTTTTTTTTCAGAAAGCAAAATATTTGATAAATTATAGTTTTATTTAAGGAACTTCCATTTTACAAGTGTGTTTTAAGTCTTACTGAATCATATAATGTCTCACATAATGATTTAAAAGTGTATCTATATAGGTAACATAATTTCATTCATCCTCTATGTCAGTACCACATTCACTAGTATCAGCACTACCAACACTAGTTCGGTTGGTGTCGGAATTTTCTGTCTCTTCTTCTGTCTCCTCTAACTTCAGAAATAGTTAAATTTTCTTTTACTGGTTGTTCTTGTATTGTACGCAAAAGATTTTGAGATTGCAATTTTAAATTGTGAGCAAAGTACACACTGTGCATAAAGACTGCGCCGATAGTTCTGTATTACGGTCTTTTAAGTTTGAATTAAAATCTATTATCATACAAAATAGGAGCTTTATTTCTTTTCAATCGTTTGTTTACACCAACGGTTGTAAGGAAACAATTCATAATTAGGGACCGTGCACAAACTACGTGGCTCGGTCCAGAGGGAGGAGGGGTTAGCTGGAAGGCTACGCTTGGCTACGTGGGGAGAGGGGTGGGGAGTCCGAGCCAGGCCACGTAACTTTCCTTTCGTAACATTTTTCACAGTTAAAATGAGGAACTGAACTCACAACAGCATGTCAGTATTTATTTCCCTCAGTTAATTATATCCGTATGTAATTTACAATAGTCTGACAAGAGAAAACAGTACAAAATGTCTTCTGGAATCAAAACGGAAGAAAGCTATGTGCTTCGTGAGCGGATGGGGGGGGGGAGGGGGGGAGGCAAAAGCCACGTAGGGCTACGTGGGGGTTCACAGGAGGCCAAAATGGAGCTATGTGGTTTATGCACGCTCCCTTACTGACAATTTAATGAGTCAGTACCACTATACTCTTAGAGTTAACAAGTATACGAATATAAGGAAAGCCCAATAAGGCAAAAAACCGTGGATAAATTTTAAATTCCTAATTTTTTTAAAAGATCTGTAGGTAATTTTGTATGGCTGGCAGCACTATTTCAAATAGCAAGTATCAACCCAAACAATGGGGAATGGGGATTCCTTCTTGCGCAACCTAGTCTCTTCGGGAAATCCCCGTTCATAAAGAAAATTTCAGTCAATTTTGCCAATATTTTCGTAATTTTTTTTTTCCCTACTGAACCAGAAAAATATAGTAGATTTTAAACTAAGATAAGTACTTAGAATAAACTCTAAAACAGTCATTTTAAACGATAACTGCCTTACAAATTTGAAATTTAGTAGTTGTGAAAAAAAACGTGTTCCAGAAAAAAAACATGTTTTTTTTCAAAGTTTTTTTTCATGTTTTTTTTCAAGCCAGAAAAAAAACCGTTTTTTTACAACACTAGGCCCCCCCAAACAAAAGTCCGCTCAAGCCCTCTCAAACCAAAATCCTTGATCCGCCGCTGCTTGCTTGTATACTAGGAGTTAATTTTATCTGCTTAAAAAAAAAATCACCACACAAATTCACGCACTAAAAGGCAGAAACGAATTTCAAAAGAGAATTAGCTATGCTACGCACAGGCAGCTGACGCAAATAGAGAGATAAAAACAACTGGCGAAACCAAACTAAAAGTGGAGAGAGAGGGGGAATGAGTAAGGAAAGAACATGAGAGAAACAATATTTTGAACTTTAACGATACAGAAACCGTTAATGTTAATGTTACCTAGTAAAGGAGCAAATCAGTTAATCTGCAGATTAGCTAGGTAATGTGCACATTAATGGCTTTCGAACTTTAGCTGTAATATACTTCCAGACAAAGTTTGCTAAGAGCATTTTTCATTATGGTCCATGCTGCATTCCAACATAACCGCCAGTACATTGCCGTCCAAAAACCAAACGTTATCAATGAAAACTAAATTCCTCATACCTTATGCTAAAGCAAAGTGAGTGGTTTTCATTCTGGTCCAGGCTGCAAATCAACCTATTTAGCTGTGTCGTCCTGATGTGGGCATTTGGAAATAACGCCATTACCAAGGAAAAAAAATACTTCATTACTATGTATTTCGTGGCTTTAATCTGCACATTTTCTAAAATATTATTGCCTAAGGAACATGTGTACCAAACTACATGCCAAAAGGGCAATTAATCCTCGATTAACTATTATTAGACCACTGACAAATTAACCATAATAATACGTATTTTAGTATGGCTCTTCAGTAATGGTTATGTGACAAATGCGCACAGTGGCAAAAGCGCACATCCCAAGCTCAACTGCAGGTAGGCGAGGGTAGGTATAACCACCCACCCTCGCCTACCCACAGTTGAGAATTCCAAGAAAAATTCTTCCCTGAGTATCCAGCACAGCTCATCTGTCTAGGCTCATTACTCATTACTTTCGTGTCATTCGTACAGTGAAGTTTTTTGGCAGCAGTGCCACTTGTGCTATACAGTTCTACTGTGAAAGTATTTGTAGTGTGTCGTCATGGAAGTGCTAACAACTAATAAGGATAAACCTGCCGTGCATTATAAAGGTTATTCTTATCGGGAATACAGAAGTAAAGAAGATGGGCTAACGCTATGGCGGTGTCAGAAGGAAAAGTCGAAAAGTTGTGGTGGAACGCTCAAAACGAAAAATTGGGAAGTTTTAGGTGCAACTGAACATTCATGCGAAGCAGCGGACACAGTTCGCTTGGAAGTTGTGAAAAAAATAAATCATGTGAAGAAGAGGGCCCGCGAAGGAGACACGTCCATTTCTAAAATTTACACGGAAGAACTGGAGACTTTCACAATAATTGCCCCACCAGGTGACCGTCAAGATTACCTTATTTCGACAGAGGAGCAAAGCTCTTGGGAACGGAAAGAAACCGAAGAGCCGAGACGAAGTAGTCTTAGATAATGATATGCTTCAGATGAAAGATGGTACAAGTTTGCTTTGGAAGATGACAGCTCAGGAGAGCGAATGATAATTCTTTTTGGACAGAAGGGAAAAGAATGTCTGAATAGGCAGCAAGAGTTCATGGATGGGACATTTAAAAGTTGTAGTAAACAATTTGCTGGTGTTTATAGTATCCACGCTGATTACGGAAGCTCCAAGGAAGAAACTAATGTGTATCCAGTAACGTTTGACCTGTTGCCAAACAAAAAGAAAGCAACGTATATTCAATTATTTCGACGAATTCTACATATAGTTCCAAAATGGAAACCAAGAAAAATTAATATTGATTTTGAGGGAAGTGTAATATCCGCACTTGGAGAAGTTTTTCTAACCGTTGAAATTAATGGCTGTTACTTTACATGAAAAAATGTCTGTGAAAGAAATTGCAGGAAATTGGCTTGACCCGTGGTATCGGGAAAATGAAGAAATTAGACTGCATGTTAGGATGTGTGCTGCGCTAGTATTCCTCAAAACTGAAGACATCTTAAAGGCCGCCACACACGGACGAGCCAACAGGCCAAATGTCCTCGGGCCGATCCAAAACTCGTCGTGTGTGGGGGAGCTCGGACGGACTGGCGTGGCTCGGCAGGCCCTGCCAAAATCCACCGCGCCCAGCCAGGTAGCCGAGGGTCTGGTAGACTATCCCCACCCCGACTGGAGTGGGATAACCCGTTCAACGAAAAGTGGACACTAATTTGTAGACACTTTTGTCTTAAATATCTCAGCTTTGCGACTTCACATCAAAATGAAACTTGCCTTATTTTACTCGCGGGACCACGGACTGTACATTAAGCGAAACCCAGTCAAAATCTGACAATTTTTTTTTCTTTAATCCTGTTCATAATTTTCAGACACACAAAATTTAAGAAAATACAGCTCATTTCTTTCTTGTTGCGCGTTAATAGTAACCGAACTCATTTTTTAAAGAATTTCTCATATGTGCAGAACTTCCCGTTTATAGTTTTATTATATCTATAGATTAAACCCAATAGTTAGTTTAGAACGGTTAATAAATTCATAGAATTTCATCTGTTCGTCGTTTTCACCCTAGTCCTTTCATTCTTGTACACAGAGATATTTTTTTAAATCAGTATTAATAGCGAATTAATGCAACGCCAAAAACAATTCTGAAAGATCGAAAATATGAGCTTTGGCCGCGACTTCAAATAAAGATTATGAAGTTTTTATCTCACGGAGATAGGTTCGATTTGGAAGGGTTTAAGTCACAATGGTGTAGGTCAGTCACATTTTCAATAAAAAAAGACACCGAAACCATATGTAGATAAATCAATCTCTCAATCTGTTAGTAAAAAATATGAAGCAAGTCAGGGTTTCATTCAGCTTCCAACAGAAGGAACTGGAAATTCAACTGATGAACGAAATACGTGCTTTGTTTATCAGCAAAGTGGTATAAGTCAGACTTAAATCATTGTGTTTGTAAACGTATCCTGCATGCTGACTTATAGCGCACATTCGAATAGGATCTATAAAGACATAATTGATTCTAAAGAAACAATTCAAGATCTTCTTTCTGACAATTCAAGATACATTACGAAATCTCACTATATATCAGTTTTGGTTATAAATACACCGGTATAAGTCATACACCCTAGTGTGTTCGTTCTGTTTTTTAATAAACACTAGTTTCAGTCATTTTTGTCAGCAGTAAAATGTAACCATTTTATAGACTTTATTCAATTATAACCTTGGTGTTAATTTTGATTCCAGGTGACATCACTAAAATGAATATATTATTACAACATCTATGTACCAGAATTTATTACAGTATCTTTTGCATTATGTTAATTTCTATAAAGCAAAGAAAATTGACTTACACCACCGTATTTTGTATTTTATACGTTCTTAGTAATTTTTATCGTTTAAGACAATTGTTTTAAAGAATTCATTTAAGACGCATTTAATTTTTTCCCTGTAAAATAAAATTAAAAGCGAAAAGAAAATAGTTTTAAAAGACTGCTGATTTTTTTAAAAATCTTTCCATAACCTAGCGAAAAAAAGCCTTCGGTCTGTGCGATCATTTAGCCAGCTCCAGTTTATATTGTACTAAATATTGTATCAGGCTTCTTTCATGTAATTTTGGGACACATTTTTGAAGACAAAACAACACTAAAATAAAACCAACCAAGCTACTGATTAGCGGTTAGCTATTTAACATCACATTAGTGTGTTCCTTTTCGAATTTCAGCTGCTAAACAGTGATGGGTCGATATTATACAACACTCGGAACTAAAAATAATAGAGAAATACAATTTATTCCGTATTTACCTGGCAGATTGGCAATTTTTCAGTCTCTCAAATCAGTTTTCGATAGTTATATTGCTTGAAAAATTGGTCTTTAATCGCACGCCAATAAATCCCAAGTGCTCACCTAGTCTTGGAGGCCATCAGGGCTTCACTGTGCGTTTTTTCTGGCGATACCGTGTTTCCAGGAAGGTAGAGGATTATAGACCGTCCTTCCAGGAAGGGGAGCTTCGTGCGCTAATGTCACCTGTGCGCTTTAAGTCGGTCACGCCTCAGTAATGCCTCGGCACGAAATGTTTTTTTGGTACGAAAATTTGTGCACACGTTGGACAATATTATTTATGGCTTTTTCGTAATGCGAACGATTTTTTTATTTTTTTTTTTTTTTTTTTTTTAGATAGTAAATTTGTACATATGTTTCTTGGAGAATATGATTTAAGAATATTTCCACATTATGGCCACCAAATATATACAAATGAGGACAGTTGTTTGAAATATAGCAAGTTCCACACAAGTTATTATGAAAGAAATACGTATTGTTACCTGTTTAAATTTATTCTAGCTGTTTCTCAGGCATTTTTCTTCGAGAAAAAAACGGAATTTCGTTTTCATATGACTTGTAAGGGAAAAGTATCGGCATATGAACTTTTTTTTAAATGTACAGCGTTTAGAGACCACAGCAGACATGTTGTATCAGAAACAAACTGTGTAGCTACCTATCACATTCATAATAATCTAACATATTTCGCATAGTAGCCAACCTGTTAAGATAGCAAGTGAATGCTCTTTACGTTTGATTCATGTATTCTGTTTATTTTAAAGTACTGTAGTCCAGAAAACTGAATACCCAAATTAAAAATCCTAAGTTACGTGATCTTTATCAATTTTTTTTTTATTTTATTTTATTTTTTTTTTTTTTGTCAAAGGAGTGACCATCTCAAGTTCAGAGTGGTCCGTGACCCATATTTATTCCGTCCAGAAATGATTTTAATTACTTACTACATCCCTCGGTACATATAAGTCATTAGCTATTTCCGCAGATTTTAATCCGAACTACTAGCTCTAAAAATTTGGAAACATAATCAAAATTACTACGGTAGTATTTGGGTGATACCGTTTCAGGTCATCAGACATCCGCAGCTTGCTTACAGATTTTTAAAACTTGACAGGATATCTGACAGTGTAGGTTAGCATCGAACGAAAATAAATGCCAATAAGGTAGATGATAGAGAGAAGTTTCAAACTATTTCACTTACTGGAGAAGTGAGGGAATTCGATTACAAAACCTTGGCTAAACCGTTACTTGAATATGGCACTCATTGGGTATCAAATTCAGAAGTTCGAGTGTAAAGGACGGCAACTAGAATTGTTTGTGGAAATTATTCCGGATTAGAATCATTAACAAATGAGAAAAAAGCTGAGCTGGAAGACAGGGCGATGGCAAAGAGTGATTGAAATTTAAATCGCTTATGTTAGTTAAAATGCTTGAATGGAAATTGGTGGAAGAATTACAAGCAGTATATAGAATGGAAGAGGTGACCATAACCACAAGCTGACGGTCGTATGACATAAGCGCACAGTAACAAAAGCGCACAATCCAAGCGCGGTGGGTGGGGGTTGTTATAACGGAGTTAGTCAAAATGATTGCAGCGATTTCACGATTTTTCTTTTGGCTATCCTATTATAGGTATGATGATGGGGTTTGCTGTTATAAGCCAAGTGGCTCTCCAAGTTTCGATTGCACTAAATACAAGCTTCTCGCTGTGGCCGCTAGAGCGCTAGAGAGCGAGATGACTGAAAGTGAGGAAGCGTAGGTTGTTCTCGAATTTCATTCGAATCAGTCTGTGTTAACTATTCAGCGACATTTTAGAACAATGTACGGTAAGGATCCTCCGCATGCTAACACCATTCGGCGTTGGTATCAACAGTTTAAAGCCACGGGATGCCTTTGTAAAAGGTAACACAACGGTTCGCCTTCCTGTGTCTGAAGAAACCGTTGAACGTGTGCGCGCCAGTTACGTTCGTAGCCCACAGAAGTCTACTCCTCGAGCGAGAAGGGTATTAGGTATTCCACAGTAGACCTTTTGGAGAATCCTACGGAAGCGACTGTGTATGAAGCTTACAGGTTACAGTCGCTACAAGCACTATCGCACAACGATGAAGTCCATCGTTTTCAATTCTGTGCCCAATGTCTAGAACAAGAAACATTCGCAGAAGAACTTAGTGATGAGGCCACTTTTCATGTGAGTGGAAAGTGAACAGGCACAATGTACGCATTTGGGGGACCGAAAACCCCTATGCTTATGTGCAGCACCTTCGTGACTCTCCCAAAGTGAACGCGTTTTGGGCGATCTCATGAAAGAAACTTTATGGACCTTTTATCTTTAATGAGGTGACGATCACAGGCCAAATCTATCTGCAAATGTTGCAGATGTGGCTCATGCCACTTCTGGAAGCTGACAGTGAAGATTTCATTTTCCAGCAGGACGGTACTCCATCCCATTTTTCTATAGTTGTCCGTAATTTCCTAAACACCAGGATTCCAAACAGATAGATTGGTCGTGCTAGGGATGCTGATCGTCAGCTGATGCCATGGCCTCCTATTTTCCCTGACCTAACCTCCTGCGACTTCTTTGTTTGGGGTTTCGTAAAAGACACAGTGTTCGTGCCACCAGTACCAGTTTATCTGCCAGACCTGCGGGTTCGCATCACCAATGCATTTGCTCTCATTGACAGAGACATGCTGCTTCGGATATGGGAAGAACTCGATAATAGACTTGATGTGTGCAGAGTCACTAAAGGTGCACATATTGAGCATCTGTAGACACTCAAAAATCTTTCACAGTTTGTTTATATATCTGTGTAATCTTTTAAGTATATATCAAATAATAAATCTGTAGTATTTTTCTGAAATCACTGCAATCATTTTAGCTAGCCCTCGACCACCTGCACTGATTCCGATGTTAAGGTGGGCTTCCAACGCAGCTTCAACCGCCAGTGGTTGACTCTGAACGTCAGCCGCGCAGTAGGCGCTTCCTGCAGCGCGTCAATCCTAATACTGGACCGCGATTTGATATTTCATTTAATGTTACAAGAAACAACAACTTGGTTATTGATGCTTGCTATTTGCATTATTTACTTAGAGATGTATTCCTCGATAAAAAAATTGCGTACCTCGTTATAAAATAAACAGAAATGAACAACTACCGACCGGAAATCTTGGACCATTAGTAGGACATGATGATGGGTTTTCTGTGAGAGACTCATTCACAGGATACTTAAACAGCCGTGCAGGTGTAGGGTTAACACCCAGTAAAGGCACTCACGTTGCAAGAACTCATTATGGCTACTTTCTAATTGTATTATCTTAAAAATATGTACATATGTTATTAAAAATTCACACTTTTATTTATATGAATGTTTAATATTAATTTTATGTATTATTTATTAATTTGTTTTATATAAGAAAATAATTATGAAAATTACTATAACTTTTTTAATTTATGACTTTACCACGTCGAGGTCATTAGAGGAGGGACGGACAAAGAACGGGAAGGAATTCGGCCATGGCCTTTCGAAGGAAGAATTCCGGCATTCGCCATGGAAAACCCAAATCTGGATGCCCGAACGGAGATTCGAACCGGCGTCCTCCTGCACGAGAGGCTAGAGCGTTAACCGCTGACCCACAACGCTCGGTGAACAATATTAACACTGACTTTAATAACTATACAGATAAATATGAGATATATGAGTCAATGAAAGAATATTTTTATGAATGTACCTATAAACCATAGAGTTCGAACTTAGAGTTTCTATTTGAAGTCCATTTCATGCCTAACCAAAGATCGAATTATATCGTACTTTTATTACCGTTTCCGAGAACGCCGGTCTCTGCTGCTTTGTAGGAAGCTGTTCACTTGCTTTCCATTGCAGCAGTCATCAGCGTCTGACGCTGCATAGGAAGCGCATCTTGTCAAGGCTCGAATGTGCGTTTTTTATGGCTACTTGGGCCTTCCAGGAAGTTAGAGCATTAAAGACCCTTGTGCGCTTATGTCACCTGTGCGCTTTTAATCGATCATCCTAACTGACACCTGATTTCAGGCGTAAGGGAGTAGGAAAATTTTCTTTTGTATAAAAGGGAAGTAAGGACTGGAATAAATTACCACGGAGTGCTAATTAATTTACCAAAAAAAATTGAAAATAGTAAAAAATAAAATTCTTAAATGTCAACAACAGCAGGTGAAATTGCACCGAAAAAATTTAGGTTTCTTTTTGTAAAAAAAAAATTAAAAAAAAAATGGAAACTTGTCTGCGGAATTGGTTGAATGAATTAAAAGGCTCCAAAACATCGAACAATTTGAACTTTCAAACCTTTTATTTCTTTTTTAGCAGTAATTAATTGTCTTTTAAAAAGTATTATTCCTGATGGATAATGTTATCCTGTACTATCAGTAAACTTAGTTAAAAAAAGAAACTTTAAATATTACATTTATATATTTTTTTTATTAAATGTAGAATATCAGCGATCAATTTCTCCAAACACCACATCTACGGAGCCTGTAAAGGAAAACAAATTGTTAGCAATTACATCATTATCATTACTGTGAATTTAACTATCGGGTAGTTTAAAAATATACGATAAATAATAATCAAACGAGTTTCTCTCTCAAGCACTGAAAAAAATAATTTCTTTTTGCAGATATCCAGCTCTCGATTATATTTCTACAGAAAACTAA
>CM061914.1:93767867-93811849 GCA_031002005.1 Vandiemenella viatica
TCCTTATACGGGAATCTTTCAGTCGCCAGAGCCTCGTCCGTGCAAACAGGGTGCACCACGTGAAGGAGAGGTTGACATTTGGTTGGAAAAGGACTATTGTCTCTCCCGAACCCTTACACCCCGAATATTAAGTAGTATATATTTAAAAATGATCAAAAATGGTGGAATGTTTATCTGCGTTACAGCGTAATACTGTCTGGATATCTCTTAAAGGGGTGTTCATCTGAGAGGCAGTGTAAGTGTAACCTGTGGTGCCTATCTCTTTTTTGTACAAATAATTTATCATTTCCTGCACTATTTCCCTGTCATAAGATATGTCACAGATTATAAGGTAAGCATTCAAACTGAAAATTCCATCCAAATTGGTGTGGTATGTTTTACTTCATGCTTCCTTAAACTCTCAGACAGATTCAGCCTGCTTACAGATTTACAATAGTACAGACATTGCTGACATACTATTTAAAAACAATCCAAGTTGAGTACACAAATGGAAACATCTAGATAGATATACCATATCTAAGCAAAGACTCAAAAATAAAGCTGTTGACTGCAAAGCATACCCAAGATCTCATCTAGACAATGACCATAATCTGATAGTAATTAAATTCAAGTGAATAAAGAAGCAACACAGACAAAGCAGACTTGAATCGAACAAACAAGAAGCTCACTTAGAAAAAATCGTAGACCATAAATGTGGGTCTAAAAAATAATTCCAAATGAAATACAACTAGACACTGAAGAGGAAGGTGATTACATCTGGTAGGAATTACGGACATAATGAAAGAGCACTCAATGTATTAGAAGAGAAGGCAAAAATTTGCTCAATATGAACCTGGAAGTCATTTTAGAAACCTGTTTAGATGCAAAATGTGATATGCCAAAGAGAAATGACAGCAACAAAAGCATGATGAGTGGAGGAAATTTTGTAGCTAAAATACAATTGATTTATAGAAGAAACAAACAGAATTCTAGAGAATGATGAAAAATGTATTAACATTAGAGGTGCTGATGGAAATCCCCTAAAAGAGTTAACCAGTTGGAGAAAACTGTATAACTGTATGATGGAGATAGCTTGAACAATAATATGAGAGGAGGATGCTGATACTGATTACTTAGTAATCCTATTTTATGTACATTAGAGTTTCGCTAATCCGAACAAATTGGGACCGGGCCTTGTTCGGATTACCGATTTGTTCGGATTGGCCGAAATTACAGTGACCAGTTTCTAGAATGAAGTTTACCAAGCATATAAGTAGGTACACCATGGTAACAATTGGGAACAAGTGGCAGAATGTGACAAAAGAGAGCTGGTGCCACACAGTGACATGGCAGAAGCCCTCGATCTCGTGCTACGCTATTTGGAGCAACAGGCACTGCTACACCTGCTGATTTAATGTTTATGAGACGATGGCGCAACCTTGAGTCATATAACAGACTGTCTTCATTACGCCAAAAAAACAATGAGTTCTTGTCTTCTAAAAAGTAGGAATAAAATGGGCGCTTGTAAGCATTGTAACTGTTATTGTAAGTTTGGCAGTTTTTCTTTCATTTTTATGCACTATTTAAAATTAATGTTTTCTTGCTAATTTTTCTAATACGTGTGTACTGTACTGTACTGTGTAAATTAAAATTGTGTGTATGTACAGCAGCTAACTGTGCAATTAAATACAGTATGAACTATTTTCATGAACTGTGTTTCAATTCTTTTACCATTTATCATACTTAGACTAATTTTTTACCATGTTCGGATTACCAGTCGGATTAGCGGAACTCTGGTGTACATAATTTGCCAGTTTTGGATGAACTGAATTGTGGTATTCCTGCAAACCTACTAAAAACTCTAGGAAAACTCTAAAGAAAATAGATACAATTGGCTGTGATCGTGCAAGCACCTGCAGTCAACCGTCAACATGTTTTTATTCTCTTGAAAAGGGGTTTAGCCCAAAATATTGTGTTTGTGAATTATGTTTTATTGCTGCTGCACTCCATCCTTCAACTTTGGTGAGTGTTGGATATAATTTATCTTTCCTTTCCATATAAATATTGCCTCACAGCATTTCTTCCAACTGATTGTTGCTGAAATGTGAAAATTATTGTACAAAAATACTGACATTATCAGCTGGCTGGCTGGATGCAGAAGAATAGAAAGAAAAGTATTAGATATATTAGGCAGAGATCAGGTTGGGTTAAAAAAAATGGAGTAAAAAGAATCAATTATGGTTTTAAAATTAATACTGGAGGGTGGATCAAGAAAAATAAGGATCCTTTTATGGTGTATATGGCTTGATCATGTTAGATGGCACAAATTTTCAAAATTTTAATGAAATCAGGTCTAAAATTTCTAAATAGTAGAATCGTTTTACATCTATATAATAATAAAGTAATTATATCAACATAGACAAAGCATCACTTAAAAATTATGTGACAAGAGGTCATACGAAAATTCAGTTATGATGTACAGGAAACAATCAAGGAAGGAGATGAAGAACTTCTATCTCACATAAGGTTTCAAGTAAAACAACCAGATGCTGAGATCTGCCCATGACATTGTCTAGTTTGCATAATAGTAAGGATACCTATACTAGACACTGACACAATTTAAATTATACAAGAATATAGATTATGTGTGAACCAAAATGATACAAAAATCATGAACTGTAGCAGAAATAATAGAAGTAACAGTAGGTTAGATAGAAAAATAGGATAACACATACATTAGAAGAAATTCTGTTATTTAGTGACCAAAAATTATAACTGATAGCCAAAGCCAGAGTGATTTCGGAAAGAGGATGTCCTTGGAATCTAAGCCTAATTAAAAAATCAAACTTTTTTTTTAGTTTATGAACATAACAAAGAATTGGGATAATAAACTTATTACTCGCCACAGGTGAAGGCAGGATTAGCCCGTCAAACATACTTTAATGAACTCTTTTAACTTGAAACATCTGCAGTACTGAGAAATAACTTTCTTAAGCTACATGTATGGAGCAGAGCAATTTTTGAAGCAAAGACAAGACTTCATTAACACTTTGAAGGATGTGATTTGTGAAGCTACAGAATAAGCTTCAAGGGCATGAAATGAACATGTTTTAGAAATGATAAGTGATGAAGAAGCTTTTGGGGAGGTAAACTTTGCACTGTGACGCAGAGTGGCGTAGCTAGGTCAACAAGGGCCCCGGTGCAAAACATTTATTTTGGGCCCTCAGGCCAGACGGGCGACCTTCAAGGGCCCCGGTGCAAAAAAATTATTTTGGGCCCTCAGGCCAGACGGGCGACCTTTTTTTTTGCTTTGTGTGCTGGTAGGGGTCCCCTGAACTGAGGATGGGGGCCCTTGAATTGTTCTTTAGGGGCCCCTGAGCAGTGGTTGGGCCCCCCCTGAGCAGCGAGGGCCCTTAGTGAGGGGCTTCTGTGTTCTCAGGGGCCCCTTAAATGACGGTAGAGCTAAAAAAAAAAAAAGGTCGTCAGTTTGCCGTGAAGGCTCGTGGGCCCTCTAAACTGCGCTTGAGGGCCCCTTGAGGTATGCTTGGGGGCCCCCTGAGCGTGAGGGCCCCGGTGCACTGCACCGCCTAGCCCCATAGTAGCTACGCCCCTGGTGATGCAGTGAATGTGTAAATGCGAATGTAGTAGAAATTTTTGAGTATTAGCAGAGGTTTTGGTTAGAATAAAATGCAGTCTGAAACAAACTGACAGTCAGTATTCAATGTAACAGAACAATGCATCAGGAATTTAATTGTAATAACTTAAAAACAAGGAAGGATAGTGAAAATAACTCGTCGCTTACCACAGATGATTCCGGGTGTCCTATAGTTGTGGCTTATGGATTGCCTGCTGAATGGATTTCAGCCT
Source organism: Vandiemenella viatica (assembly GCA_031002005.1). Lineage (NCBI taxonomy): Eukaryota > Metazoa > Arthropoda > Insecta > Orthoptera > Morabidae > Vandiemenella > Vandiemenella viatica. Next base: position 93,771,714 of record CM061914.1, read on the forward strand.
ACATGACCATACCCTACCCTTCAGGGAGCATCTGCCCGCGGTCTCCAATCCTCTACCCTCAGACACCTTCCTTGTCTCCGTTAACATTACCTCCTTGAACACAAACATCCCCTGTTGTCAGGATCTCAGTCCCTATGCACTCCCAATACAGTGCCTCCAGCACATGCTTTCTTATATCCCTGGCCCACTTAATGCTCTCAAAAAACTACTTGTCCTTCAGTTCTCAAGTTTATCTCCAGATAACGCAGCACTGTCATGAGTACTTGCATGGACCCATCTTATGCTAAGCTCTTCCTAGGCCATTCAGAGGAACAAATAACGTTGGGGGAAATCACCTCCTAAAGTTCCTAAATTCTCTTGACAATATCTATTCTTATCAACTCTTGCCTTTGTCTGTTCTAAGTCCTTATTTTCATTGCCTAAAACATTTAATTTTCACTATAATCATTACTAACTTAAGTCACTTTCATAAGTGCCATCAGTAATTCATTACACAGTAGTTCCATATGTGTTACAACCTATGCAGTCCAGGACAGAATTATAAATAACATTATGTGATACAGTATAAGCTTCTGAAATATTCAGGAGCACCATTTATTTTTAATTTCCTTTGCTACAATAGGCGTTACACTACTAGAAAGCATTACATGTCTCTCGGGGCTGTTTGATCTCTGGTTGCTGATCTCTTGCTGTACACCAAACTGGAACTGATTTCACCACAGGCTAAGTTTTTCTGACTATATTATTTTAAAACTTTGAATTATCAAGTAAATAGTTAGAATTATTCCTAGCAAGACAAAATATGAATATTTACATTTAAAAAAGTACTTAGTCTTCATTGTTTATTGTTAGATTTATTAATTTAAAATTAGCTGGAAGCTTTTGTAGTTAGTTTATAGACAGCAAATTATAATTAAAGTTTTTGATATGTTATTATATCACTTTTAAATTCTGATATAACTAAATAAATAAGTATTCTAGGTACTGGTGGTGTAGGTAGCATTACTGACACGTATTGTAGACTTTTGTTCTATCTGAAATGCAAAGTCACCCATAAAAATTTTTACACAGCTGCAGAAGGGTCCCGCACCACATGAATAGCCTAGGGGCCCACAAAGCCTAAATGTGGCCCTGTTAAAGCATTAAAATAACAATCTGCTAGAAATAAAACGAATAAATAAATAATCATAAATAACTGTTAGGAAGGACTACATTAGTATTGATCCTTAAACTTCGATTGTAGACTTAGAAATGATAAGCGTACAAGTTATATTTATTGACCAGTTCTGTTGTAAATAGTCAATTTAATTGTTTCTAAAATATTAAAATAGCAACTTGTTAGTTAAAAAAATTACTCATTGATAGAGTTTTCTTACATACTTATTCAGAGCTGCATTTAAGCATAGGCTACCTAAGCTGTAGCCTAGGGGCCTGCACCATAATGAGGGGACATGCACCACAACCCCGGTAGGGCTATACAGGGTGATTCAAAATAATGTGTACAAAATGACATGGTAGATCAGTCATACAATAAGAATAAAAAATCGCTTAGGAACAGATGATTGCAACTGCAATCCGGAGCCGCTACAGGGTGTCTAAAATAATACTGACACAAAGAGAAGAAACAAAACCATTACAGATCATTTTATTGGTAATTACTCAATCACATGCGACTAATGCAAGCCAAATGTTGAGCCTACAGCAGATGCTCAAAGTTTTTGCCAGATGCATCGAGACAAGCCCGGCATCTCAGTTGCATGGAGCGGCGCACCTTCTCAAAGATACCAGGTGTATCTTGAATACATCTGGCTGCCACAACGATTCTTCCTGCCAAGTCTTCTGGCATTTCAACAGGTGTTTCATACACAAGTTCTTTTAAAAATCCCCACAAGAAAAAAATCCAAGGGGCTGTGTTTGTATCGCAACGCCCTCTCGTGGCTCTAGCGCCCTCTACAGGCGTTTGCGATCCTCTGTTCCTATGCGATTTTTTATCCTTATTGTATGACAGATCTACCATGTCAGTTTGTCCACTTTTTTTTTTTTTTAAATCACGCTGTATACATAAATATATATAAAAGTTGCCCTTACATTTTCTGGGCCAAATTTCAAATTTAAGCATCCAGAGTCCCCGGTCAGAGAGGGGGCCCCACCTAGGCCAAGGCGGCCCACACCACATGTATAGCCTAGGGGCCCACAGAGCCTAAATGTGCCCTGTATTTATTAAATGCAGTAAGTGACTGAATAAAGCTTTAATTCATCATTAAATAAGAAAAAAAAGTTAAGCACATAGTATGAACTTTATTAGAGTTCTCAATAAACTTAAATTTAGATTAAACAGTATTGTTTTTAATAATTAAGGTTCGTTTAGAAGCTACAAGAAGTATCTTGGGAAAATCATACTTGGAAAGCATGGTGCCTGTCGCAGGTTCCAGGCGAATGGTATAGGGTGCAGTGAATGTAAGAAATGGTTTCATTGGGTAGTGAAGAGTGAACATGGGAACTAAATTAGGCTCTCCCATGGCTTTTTCTGCTTAAAATTACAGACAGGGAAGTTTCAGAGCAGGAAGATAGAGGAAACGGTTAGGAAGTTATGAGAAAAGATTAGAGACCATCAAGATCAGGCTATAGAGGTTGAAAGGAGAGATGGTAGATTTAATGAGGAGGGTGAGAAGAATAGTTTGGAGCAGATAACAGGATGTAGGTGAAATATGGTTAACAAGATGAAGAAGCTATACACTTCAGAAATCTTGGAGAGAAAATAGTTTGTACTGTTACCAGAGTCGGAAGGGGAAGAGCCTCATGTATATGTATGGGTATGTATGGTGTGCCAGGCTTTTAGCAATAGGAGCAGGGAAGGAAAAAATAAGAAGAAAAGGCTTATGCTGCAAGGTAGTAAGGGAGAGGTGTGGGCCCTCTTCTGCAGGATCAGTTAGGCAGAGGATAAACCTTTAACAACATTAAGTTAGGTAACAAGAATATATAGGTTCAATTAGTAGTGGTTTTACTAAGGAGGGCAGAGTAGTGATGGTGAGAGAATAGTGAAGGAAATAGTAGGGCCTACTTATAAAAACATATAGTATAGCAAGTGACTTGAGGAAAATGGTGAAGAAGGAAGAGCATACCACGATTGAGCTCATGCAGGTTCTAAGTCGCCATCACTGGCTACAGTTGAACCATGCTGTGAGGCAGGAAAATATGAAAATGTAGGTGCTGCTTGGGAAAGGCATTGGTTCAGTCAGGTGGGTTGTGTCTGTGGACACCATTGGAGACAGATCGTGGTGGGTGAGTGGATAGCGCTCTGACCTCACATTCGGGAAGACGTGGGCTCAAATCTCCATCTGGACATCCAGATTTTGGTTTTTCATGGCTTCCCCAAATCACGTCAGGTGAATGCCGGGATGCTTCCTTCCAAAGGCCATGGCCGAATTCCTTCCCGTTCCTTGCACTCATCCTTTCCCGCCATTAATGACCTCAATGTCGACGAGCATAAAGCCGCAAAAAAAAAGGTTGTAAAGTGGGGTTTTACTAGGCTTATACGTAAATAGAAGGGACAAAGGGGTACCTTCTGAGTTGTAAGCTAAAGCTGTGAGAGAGCCCACTTCCAATTATGATGGGGTCAGGACAGTGCCTTCTTTGGGATTAGATGCTGCTGGTAAGGGGATAAAAAAAATGGGTGACTAAAAGGGTACCGAAAGCAGGTATATAAAAGGTAGAATCTTAAATGCTAAAGAAATAGTTAAAGCTGATAATATCTGATGGATATTTAAGATTCTATAATCCAGAGGCCAAACTGAAGCTGATAAAAGGTTATAAAAAGGGGCATTTTTCAGAACTAAAGAGATATTTTAGAGAAAGGTCAGTAGCCTATATAAAAGGAAGACAAGTGGAGTCGAAATGGAAACAGTTGAAGGAGACAGTAATAATTGCAGAATAACTGTTTATACCAACACAAAGAAAAGATCACCAATTACATATTTTAACTGGGAAGTTGGGAGGTTAAAGGGGATGGGAGATTAAAAGCAACAAAGAAGAAAACTAAACATAGGTTTATGAGATTATTATCAGTAGGGTACCTGGAGAGGCGCTGAGTGATAAATCTAGCTTTATGGATGTGTTCGAAAAATAAACGGAAGTGAAGGTATTCAGGCAATTATAGATAAGGCGCAAGAAGAAGATACCAAGGGTTTGAAAAAGGAAGAGGTATTAAGTAACTGGTTTGATGCAACCATTGCCGACTATTAAGGAATGGGAGAGTGTAAATCACAGCTCTATATTGTCAGCTCAATTAGAAATAAGCACACTAAAAAATCTGAAATTAATCCTGACGATATTATGAAGGAAATTTTCACTCTCTCTTATGCTTAATATGTATCCAACCGATCCTGGTGGGTGAACGTTTATAGCTTGGGCACAGCATTCGGAAAGGCACATATTGAATACCCTATCTGACCTTTCTGATTTTAGTATTAACGGTTTGGTTCCACGTGATTACGTTGGAAACTGTTCATAAAAAAAGACCACGGCCAAATTACTTCCCGTTCTTAACCTCCGCTCCCCTTATTCTGCCATCGTTTATCCTGGTTCTAATGACGTCGACAAAGCTGTAAGCCCTATTAAAATAATAATTTCCCCTTTCTGAGTATGGAACATTTTTAAAGTTAAAATAAACTATTACATATATGTCACTATGTCATATACATTAATTCATAATAACTAAGCTAATTATGTTCAACAATGGTTACAACACTAGTACAAAATCACTTTTCAAAAATAAATTTTTGCCAGACTGATAAGATTGGTGTGAACGTTCAACAAGGAACTTTGAAAATCCTACCTTCTTTTGGACCATCTTGATAAGTGCACTTAGAAGGATAAAGAAACAATTCTTCCTTTATCCTAACGTCCTCGAACGAAATACAACCGTTGAATGTAGGATGTCAGCGATGTAATAATTTTTCGGCTAGAAAAGTTTTATAGCAATTGTTTCACAGTGGTCACCGTACCTATTATCTCTGTTGGTTATTTCATTATAGGGATGTCCGAGCAAATTCCTTAAAAGTTTTTGTGTAAAAATATACAATGAAAAATAATTGCTTTCGTAAGCACATACAAGCATTAATAAATTTCTCACTGGAATCATCTATCGGTTCCCATAAATTAACGTGTTCTGTAATTAATGTTATTGCGATGGAACATATGCGCTAAACGTCTGCTTTCCCATTTAATATTTTTTTATCTTAAAATTCTTCGGGTGTAATATCACAAATCAACTGCTTTTTTAGTTTACGAGTTTTAATTTTAAGTCCTTTCAGCATAATGTAGCATTGTATAAAACAATGGTTTAAATAGCCCATTACTTTTAGAATTAGAAATGTGTTTACACGTAAAAATAAAGAAACCATAGCCTTAATTTGTAACATGATTCGAATTGGATAATCATGTAAAATAGATGTGATTAGAAGGCTGTGGCTTAAGGGGACACAGTTCCAACTAGGGTTGCCAACCATACTTTATAATCAAGTAAGTATCATACTTTATTTTTAGTAGTTATATTTTATACTTTTTCACATCTATAAAGTATGCGAAAATACTTTACTTCGTTTAAAGTATAAAATATATAGAACGGAACGCTCATATGCTAGTTAGACACCCTCATGTCTATAGGGGCCTGTATACGATCAAATTTATTTAACAATTTGTTGGTCAAACTTCAGGTTTCCATCAACAATAGCGTAAAGGCTCGAACCAAAGAGATGTGACGCAAAAAATGATAAATCTGACTCAAGCACTGTGTATTAAGAAAAAAAGCGTAGACGTTTGTCTAGATCTAGAGAATGCTTAAAATTAAGAGAAAAATGTACCCACGAAAATTTATTACGAGAAATATTACGCACAGAACCAGCTGATTACACTAACTTCCTGCGCATCGACCATAAAACTTTTGAAGAATTACTACAATTCCTACGTCCACGCATTGAAAAAATTGACGCCGTTATGCGTGAATATGTACCAGCTACCCGAAGATTAGTCATAACCGTGAGGTATCTAGTGACGCTTAGTTTGAAGATTTATTTCAGTCATGCACAGTGTTGCCAACTCGGAAAGACGGAAAGTCGCTACGGGAAGGACAGAATTCCGCTACATTCCGCTACAAGCCGCTACGGCTATCGAAATTCCGCTACAAATAAATAATTATTGCAAAGATTATCAATAAAACCTACCTGTAATGATGAAATTTCTTGTTTAACATAAGACGTGAATTCCGAATAAACATGTTAGGTTTCTGCCAGTGTGTATGTCGAATACTGGATGATAGAAGATTTACGCTGTTGTTTTCGTGGTGTAGTAGCAGGTAGCAGCACCAGTTGTTTTCGCTTACGAAGATATTTTTATCATACCAATGAATATTTCACAAAATAGGACGGAATTCATTAATAGGTTAAATCACGTAAATGCGTAAGAATGACAATATTGAAGGATTAAATTATTTAACTTATTTGAAATTATTCATACATTATTTACTAATCATTTCTGGCAATGGTATAATAATAGTGTAACTACAGTCAGTCTTCATCAGACGAGGCAAAGGTTTCAGTTTCACTTTCTTTAAATTGATACATAGATTTACAAAATTTCTTAAGATGATCATTGGTAATTGGATAGGTCAAACAACAACTGTTTTTTGTTTGTAAATCTAATTTCACTCTTAGCAGATCACTGAGTGTTTGCGGTTTCAAGTGGTTCCTTTTTTTGGTCTTTATATCACCCATCATAGAGAAAACTCTTTCTACTTCTGCATTTCCATGTGGCAATACTAACAACAATTTTGCTAACTTGCAAATGTTTGAAAAAACATACTCTCCTTCAAAAGTTTTAGTTTTACTTAACGCACACCAAAAACTAACAACGCCATTTAACTTTAACAACTCTTCTTTTTCTTCTTCTGAAAAATAGTATGGGAGCTTGCCGAATTCTTTTACCACTTCCTGTTTGTTTATTTTAGATTCAAATCTCGTCGCAATTTCCGAAACGTCACACTTTTTCTCAACATTTTGGTTCAATGCATTACTTGGAACAAGAAATGACATATTCTTAAAGAGGTTGTCGGTCACCGGAAATCTTTTGAAAGATTCGCTGACACATTTTTGATAAAACTTGACGCAGACTAGTCTGAATTGCTCCTTGTCCCTTTCACCGCACTCTGATAACACTTTCATAGTATGTTCCCCAACATTTACTTTTTCTACAGGGAGTAACACGTGAGGATCAAACACGTTCAGTTTATCTAAATTGTTCTCATTATTAAAGTGAATGGGTTTCACGAAGTTCGCAGACAAAATTCTGACAAATCTTCTGCTTTCAGGATAGAGATCTTGGATAGATACCTTCTGTGACTGAAACATGGCATTGAATTGATTGAATGTAGGTAAGACATGACTCAAAAAGTGAAGGTACGCTTTGATGTAAGGATTTTGAAGATCTGAATAAATCATGTTGCCCACTGGATTTTTGTCCTCAAATGCTGCATCTCTGAACAATTCAACGAGTACATTCCACTGTTGTAGAATACGATCAACACAGTTCGACAACGCTAGCCATCTAGTCTTACTCGGACTTAAGATCTTTAATTCAGAAGCATGCATAAACTTTTGAAATTCCAGCAAAATGCATTGTCGTTTTGGAGAACGGGAAAAATAGTTATAAATATTGTGCAACAAGGCTTCAACATAAGTAGGAATTTCATTTGATGCTGCTACGGCAACAAGATGTGCTGAGTGACATATACAGCTGTTTACAAAAACTTCTGGATTGTCATTTACAAGGTGGATTTTGAATGATTCATTTTTACCAAGCATAACACTGGCGTTATCAGAGCAAAATCCTATTAAATTTTGAACATTTAATTCAAAATTAGACAGACAACTGCTGAAAAGTCTGTAAAGCCCTTTAGCATTACCATCATCACTACAAATGGGTATTAAGTCAAGAAGTTGGGTCTTAACTTCGTCATGGTATATGTATCTTGCTAAAATACACAAAAACCTGTTATTACTAACATCAGTACTCTCATCTATGAGGACCGAAAAAGCATTGTCTTTAAGTTCTTTAGTTACATCATCCTTGATTTTAGATGATAGAACATTTCGAATAATAGCTGTACACTTTGTGCGACTTTGTTGAACGTTTTTCGCAATTGTTGAATCCTTGAAATTCAGTTTTACAACTTTAACAATATGACTGACTACACTGAAACTAAGATTATGAGCAGCAACTAATAAACTAAATCTTATATCTGCTACTATAGCTTCAGATTCTTCTGTCTTGAAAATCTGAAAGAAAAAAGAAAAGAACTAGATTTGTATATGTAGTTCAAATAATTGAAATAATATCAAACAATAATCGCAGCAAATTATAAGAAGTTCTGGTGTATTAGATTGGATCGCCTTTCTGATATCATGTTATTTTTTATAAATTATACATCAACAAACACCGGTATTCAAACCGAGGCCGTCAGAACTAGAGGCCCCTGGCTAAGTCATTAATTGCCAAGATCAACGTTTATTACTCACACGTGGTGCAAATAAAAACCTAGTTTAATTACCTGAGATATCTGTTTTGTGTGTCGATGGCTTTCACGTTCTTCAAGTGTCTTTGACTTTCACTATGCTTTACCAGATCACTTCTTTTCGCACCCAATACAACATTGCAAGCCCTACACTTCGCTTTTGAATTGTCCTCTTTCACTGGTAGTATCCACTTTGAAAAAATATCTTCATTTAACCACTTTTCTGAAAATAACTGTTTTCTTGACTTTATTTGACCTTTCGGTAATTCTCGACGGTATTCTCGTGTTTTCTTGGGTGTAGAACAACCCACTTCTTCTGTATCACTCATCACGCACCCCTTGTTACTTGCAACAATTATTAGCAAACTCGTACTGAAGGCCCGAAGCAAACGTGTTTAGTACCGAAGAGCAAGCATATAGGCGCTACAAGAAGAGTGGGGAAATACAGTTAAGGGGATTCACAACCAATCTGCCTGTTTTTATTGGTTATTCAATTGCATAAGGGTCGGTAATTATTTATTTTAGCTGGTTTAGATTCCAGGGAAGACAGTATTAACAAAATGAATATTTATTCTTAAGAAATTCATTTTCGAAAGTTATAGCAATGAACATAGCAAAATGTCGCTACGTTTTCGACAATTTGCACATTTCGCCGCTCTGTCTCCCGAGGGGTAAAATTCCGCTACGCGTAGCGGAATTCCGCTACGGTTGGCAACACTGGTCATGCATTGCACCTCGTAGAGAATCAAATTCCATTGAAATTTGCGAAGCATTAATGAAACGTGCCATCAAATACGCCGTCAATCAAAATTTCCATCAAACAAGTCAAAAAATGCAGCAGGCGATCAAATAATTGACAAACACGTAAAATTTGACAAACAATTTGATCGTCTACAGGCCGCTTTTCAATCAGGGATTGTCTGTCCTTTGGTCTGTGTACTAACGCTTGTTAGCCGAGGCAACAACAGTGAAGCATCCATCCTGATTCCTGTGGCATTCGTGTCGATTCATGTGCGCTAGCCGTTATTTCTGAAGGGTAGATGTCAATCTTGTGACGGGCAAGCGGAGAAATCTTTTTCTTCGATAAGTGTATTTCAGATATGCCTGTTTCTTAGCGTTAATAACATCTGGTATCTCCTCACTCCAGATGTATAAATCCCTTCTGATTCACTATGTTTCCGACTCCTGCTGTATTTTATTATCACGTCCTTGAGATTCCGCCACTCTTCATTTACATTAAACCCCACAGCTCGTTGATCTAAATAGCTTTTCATCATTGATATATATACCATGCGCATACTATCTTACTGTAATATATGTACTTAATCTTTCGCTGTGTGGATCTGGTCTTGGCCTTATAAATCCACTTTGTTGGTGTAACAATTTTTGAAATGACGATGAAATGATGAAAGCCTATGTCGCAATTTCTATAAACTCGGGTATCAGTTACTTTCGGCGATAGAGTTTTGTTTATAAGTGTGTAATTAATTATTGATTTTGTGCCTTTTGTTGTCTATCCATATTTGTGGATACTCTTATGTCGGAAAATTGTTAGTTGTTTTAAATTATATTTCGTAGAGATTTGCAATTTTCATTCAGCGTTGCTTCTTCATTGTTTACTACATGATAAGAGATCATTTAATTCCCAACTCGTGCACTAAAATATTTGACAATTCCACATAATATTTTTTGTTTCCATACTTAAAACCCAGTTTTAGATTTTTCGTAAGTTCGAACTCTCCACTCTCCTCCCTTCTTCAGGTCTGTAGACGCATATTAGATGATCCTTAGTCCGTTCAGTTAAAAGAGGCGGTTGGAGGCTAGCTTGCTCTATCGCCACTCCTTACCCCTTCAAAACTACCTGGACCTAGCGGTCAGCTCGGAAAGTTGTGGGGGTGGTGAAGTGTGGAACAGGACCAGGCGAACAAGGCCTTGAGCTGCCAGTTCGAAGTGAACAGGATATACAATAGAGCGTCGATAATCGGAACGTCAATTAGCCGAACAATTTTTTTTAACGAATTGTGCACTATTTTACAGAAGCGTCAACTTTGTTTCTATTTTCCTTTGTAAATGTTTCGTTCAGAAATACCACTAACAAAGAGCTGGGTACAATCAGTTTTACACCTTGCGTTTGTTATTGTACTATCGTGGCAATGTCTTCCTGTTTCTGTTCCTGATCAACCAGACACTGCCTTTCTTGAATGTTTGTTGTAACCGCTATAACAATTCTTTCAGTGTGCCGATAGTTTTGAGTTTCTTTTAGAAATCTGAAACCTGCCGTGTTCTTCCTGCCCTTTGTTTTTGATTTGCTGTGCTGGTGAGTTCTGTTGACTTTAGTATCTTGTATCAACATTAGTCGCCCATGATAGCATCATGTTCAGCATAGTTTAAAACATGCCGCAGAATGCAGAAATGCAACATATTGATTCGTAACGGTTTCGAGAGGTCGAGTTATAGAGAAGGTATATAAGCACCCTACCTTATAATACAATTTAGATTGAGTTTGAAGACTTACCTAATGCTTGCCAGAAGACTGACAAAGTGCCATAGTAGTAGCGGACCAAAAAGGCGGAGAGAGAAATTTGGCGGATTTTTTTTTTTCCTTATGGTTTTACGCCTCGAGAGGCGGCAGGGCCGGTTTAAAACAGCGCGGAGCCCGAAGCAAATAAGAAGTCGCCCATCTGGGCTGACGGGAAGGCTCCCAAGACTACTAGGCGTGGCGGGGCCTCCTAGAAACTGCGGGCCCCCCAAGGTGTGGGGCCCCCAGAAGGCGCGGGGCCCGTAGCATTTCCTAACTCCTGCTGCGTGGCTAATCCGGCATTGAAAAACGGGCGAGGACTGGGAACAAGGAATGGGAAGGAATTCGGCCATGGCCTTTTCAAGGAAGCATCCAGACATTTACCCGGAGTGATTTGGGGAAACCATGGAAAATCCAAATCTGGATGCCTGGACGGGGATTGGAACCGGCGTCCTCCCGAATGCGAGGGCAGAGCGTTAACTGCTCACCCACCACGCTCGGTGGCGGAAAATTGTAGGCCGATTGATCTGATGTCAGTGATAGGTACGGATGGAGAGGATTCTATTCAATCACATCAGGAAATCTCTGCGTGGATAGAAACTGGTTAGCAAAACGGCAACATGGGTGTAGGAAAAGATATTTCTGTGAGTCTTTGTGGACTAAATGCAACATATTTGCAATGAAATGGACAAGGGAGGCTAAGTTGATAGTGCGGCGCTTTTAAATTTCCCTTCTTTTATTCATTTACCTTAGGTTTCCACTTTAATAAGTGCCTAGTAGGTAATGTGCAGATTATCTAGGCAATTTGAGAGATGAAACAATCTTCGGCACTTTAACGGATCACCCTAGTTAATCTGCACATTACCTAGAAAAGATGAAGAATAAATGATTTCTGCACTTTAACGGTAACATACTACATACATCGAATTCATTAAAACTTGGTCGCTGCATTGAATTCATTGTAACGGCATACGTATATCTTCATATGGAACCACGAAAACAAGCCAGCGATTTTACATTCATTGCTGTGGATGCAATGGGCACCGACGCTTCACTTGTGAAATCATTCCATGTTTTTTGTTGTTGAAAAATGAGGCAAAAAATAAATCAATGTGGCAGTATTATATGGAAATAGTCGTCAATTCTGAAAAATGAAGAATTTGTCATAAAAAGTATACTTATTTTGATTTTAAGTTTATTTTTGATAAAATCTTAAAATCCAAATAATTATAAATTTATTATTCCACTTCCGCATCCGTAAAACATCCGCATCCATGGATGTCAAGCATTGAACATACGCATCAGCATTCGCATCCGCAAAGATGACTTCCGTTACAACCATGCCTTGCATTCGAGAGGACATCGGTTCGAATCCCCGTCCGGGCATCCAGATTTGGGTTTTCCATGGTTTCCTCAAATCATTCCAGGCGAAAGCCGGGATGCTTACGTCAAAAGGGCCATCGCCGAATTCCTTCCCGTTCCTTGTCCCCAGCCCTATCCCGCCTCTAATGACCTTGACGTCGACGAGGCGTAAAGCCATAAGTAAAAAAAATATTTTTCTATATCTAATGAATCAAGTTAATACAATCAAACAATCACTTAGTTGATAAAATCAGTCATCAGTGAATTAAAAAACTGTAGTACGAAGAATTAAACGGTTTAAAATGTTATTGCAATTATGTAAATGCGTTTGCAAAACATTTGATAAAATTATGCTTACTTATTAGCGCAACAAAAAATTGGTGACACTTTGAATTACATATAATTTGGTTTTTGCGAAAAGCACACTTATTTGTGACACACTTAGATTAGCAGTCACATTTTCTTCAACCCTTCCGAGTATCAAAAAAAAAGGGGGGGGGGGGGTTGTATTGCTGTTTGACGTATAGATATTTCTACAGCAGGAACTTTTTCTTTCCTTAAAAATCTCTCTTTGCAAACATTGAATTCGGATTTTGCCCTCAATTTTTTAAAATACCCTCTTTAGTACCAAGTTTATAAAAACCGTACTCTGCTAAAATCGAGTGGGCATCACTTTTCTCTCTGTCATCTTTAATTCTCCCAGAGACATCTTCATCGACATATGGGTGCTTTGCATTAGAAATTGCTAACAGTTTCTTTGCGTTTCTCAAATCCTTTCTTGGCTTCATCACGCTGTATTTTCTGATCCATATTCTTTTTACAGATGTTACACAATACATTTTTACCATATCCTTCCTCTTTACTATCTATTTAACCAAAAATTACATGAACAAATATATCACACGATTTACATTTGTGAGCACCTGATGCTGCTTTTGAGCAAACAGTACAGACCATGTCTTGAAGAGTCTTCTTTATAGAATCCTTACGAAACTGTGATGGCGATTCTGCTGAGTCAAAACTTTAACATGCGGTGGAGATTCCTTGGAGGTGCAGGGTAACTGAATATTCTTCGAAACTGTATCCTCAATCAACGGTATAGAAGGTAGTTTAAGATTATTATCGATAAATTCTTGTATGAATGAATTACGCTTTGTGGTATAATTGAAGAAAACAATACCACTTTTGCCTGACAACCGAAAATGGCTTCGTATGAATTTCTTTTAAATGCAGAATGATAAGCACGATTCTTCCTGAATTGTACAAATCGTACTCCTTCACTCCAATTGTTAGTTTATCAATCGTCCAAGTAATGAACATGTTTTCAATGTGTTGATTCGCTCGTTCTACACTTTCTTGACTTTGGATGTATCTAGGTTTGGCATTAACCATATTTATTTCTGGCCACAATTGTGTGACATGTTCTAAGATTTTATTACAGAATTCGCGTCCGTCATCAAAATACTTGCAGCGCCAAAAAGGAGAAAAATATCAAGGAAGTTATGCGCTACTTCATCCGTCCGTTTTCATGTGATTTTGTTAAATGGTCGTGTTATACATGTAGAAACTTAAATTTCCCATCTGGTTGAGATTGGTACTCGATGAGATCCACCTGTAATCTGTTAATGAAATGCTATAAAATAATCGGCTTTAAGACAATTTTTTTTGTTTTTTTTTTGTTTTTTTTTGTTTTTTTTTTTTGTTTACAATATTCCTATAAATCCAAAAACATTTTCATTTGGATTTCTATAAAGCGTATTTACGTTCTCTGTGATTCCGTCTCTTCCACCGCGACTATCAATTGACAATGGACAAACTTTTTCACACATTCTCGCGCATCTCACAACGGCTCTGTGAGTTATTCACAGCGTTGTAGTCAACACGTCATACCTTTAAACTATTCGATAATCTCGAGATCATTCTTTCTTGTTGGATACTTTTATTTTCTTTACACCTTCAATTTTTGAATCATATTTTCGTTTTGTCATTAAAACGCTCTTACATTTTGAATCTTCGCTAAAGAGGTTTGCGAAGAATCTTTTTTTCATTTCACTCACCAATTCGGTGCTTGCTTGCAGGGGCGGATCCGGGGGGGGGGCTCAAGCCCCCCCCCCAAAAGTATCTAGGTCCACCCCCGACATTGTAATTCCCCCCCCCAAACAAAAGTCAGCTCAAGCCCCCCTCAAACCAAAATCCTGGATCAGCCCCTGCTTGCTTGTATACTAGGAGTTAATTTTATCTGCTTAAAAAAAAAAAAATCACCCCACAAATTCATGCACTAAAAGGCTGAAACGAATTTCAAAACAGAATTAGCTATGCTACGCACAGGCAGCTGACGCAAATAGAAAGATAAAAACAACTGGAGAAACCGAACTAAAAGTGGAGAGAGAGGGGGAATAAGTAAGGAAAGAACATGAGAGAAACAATCTTTTGAACTTTAACGATACAGAATCCGTTAATGTTAATGTTACCTAGTAAAGGAGCAAATCAGTTAATCTGCAGATTAGCTAGGTAATGTGCACATTAACGGCTTTCGAACTTTAGCTGTAACATACTTCCAGACAAAGTTTGCTAAGAGCATTTTTCATTATGGTCCATGCTGCATTCCAACATAACCGCCAGTACATTGCCGCCCAAAAACCAAACGTTATCAATGAAAACTAAGTTCCTCATACCTTATGCTAAAGCAAAGTGCGTGGTTTTCATTCTGGTCCAGGCTGCAAATCAACCTATTTAGCTGCGTCGTCCTGATGTGGGCATTTGGAAATAACGCCATTACCAAGAAAAAAAATTACTTCATTACTATGTATTTCGTGGCTTTAATATGCACATTTTCTAAAATATTATTGCCTAAGGAACATGTGTACCAAACTTCATGCCAAAAGGGCAATTAATCCTCGATTAACTATTATTAGACCACTGACAAATTAACTATAATAATACGTATTTTAGTATGGCTCCTCAGTAATGGTTATATGACAAATGCGCACAGTGGCAAAAGCGCACAACCCAAGCTCAACTGCAGGTAGGCGAGGGTAGGCATAACCACCCACCCTCGCCTACCCGCAGTTGAGAATTCCAAGAAAAATTCTTCCCTGAGTATCCAGCACAGCTCATCTGTCTAGGCTCATTACTCATTACTTTCGTGTCATTCGTACAGTGAAGTTTTTTGATAAGAACTTGTGCTATACAGTTCTACTGTGAAAGTATTTGTAGTGTGTAGTCATGGAAGTGCTATCAACTAATAAGGATAAAACTGCCATGCATTATAAAGGTTATTCTTATCTGGAATACAGAAGTAAAGAAGATCGGCTAACGCTATGGCGGTGTCAGAAGGAAAAGTCGAAAAGTTGTTGTGGAACGCTCAAAACGAAAAATTGGGAAGTTTTAGGTGCATCTGAACATTCATGCGAAGCAGCGGACACAGTTCGCTTGGAAGTAGTAGTAAAAAAAAAAAAATCATGTGAAGAAGACACGTCCATTTCTAAAATTTACACGGAAGAACTGGGAGACTTACGCAGTAATTGCCCCACCAGGTGACTGTCAAGATTACCTTATTTCGACAGAGGAGCAAAGCTCGTGGGAACGGAAAGGAACCGAAGAGCCGAGACGAAGTAGTCTTAGATAATGATATGCTTCAGATGAAAGATGGTACAAGTTTCCTTTGGAAGATGACAGCTCAGGAGAGCGAATGATAATTCTTTTTGGACAGAAGGGAAAAGAATGTCTGAATAGGCAGCAAGAGTTGATGGATGGGACATTTAAAAGTTGTAGTAAACAATTTGCTCAAATTTATAGTATCCACGCTGATTACGGAAGCTCCAAGGTAGAAACTAATGTGTATCCAGTAACGTTTGCCCTGTTGCCAAACAGAAAGAAAGCAACGTATATTCAATTATTTCGACGTATTCTACATATAGTTCCAGAATGGAAACCAAGAAAAATTACTATTGATTTTGAGGGAAGTGTAATATCCGCACTTGGAGAAGTTTTTCTAACCGTTTAATTTAATGGCTGTTACTTCCACATGAAAAAATGTCTGTGGAAGAAATTGCAGGAAATTGGGTTGACCCGTGGTATCGGGAAAATGAAGAAATTAGACTGCATGTTAGGATGTGTGCTGCGCTAGCATTCCTCAAAACTGAAGACATCTTAGACGGCTGGCTCGAGATATATTCGGAGGCTCCAGCAAATCCGAAATTGTCTCAGTTTTTTTATTATTTCGTCGAGCAATGGTTGGAGAATGAAGAAATTCCTCCTAAACTGTGGACTTGTTACGGTAGGCGACACCGCACTACGAACGTTGTGGAAGGCTGGAACAACAAAATCCACAATCTTCTCGGGCGACCAAATCCCAAAATCAAAGAAGTGATAATTTGTTTAAAGCATGAAGCTGAAAATTCCGCTTGTACGTACATGAGAACGGAGATCAATCTTGCAGGGAAAAAGAGGAAAAACTCCTATCTTAAATTAGATGAATGTTTGGAAAGAACTGTAAAAAAGTATGAGGAATACGATGGTATTAGGTCTTATTTGAAAGCGATATCATACTTACAAAAGATGGGCTAGACCTGCTTTCTAACACACAAAAAATGTAAATAATGTAAATAAAGATTCAGCGTAAATATGTAAATACATAAATATTGACGAAGTTTAATTCAAGCTGATTTAAAACGATTGTGTGCTACGTGCATTTTAGCCACTAAGCCAGTCCAAAGCCTGGAAAAAGTTTGATGGAAATCAGTTATTAAAATGAGTTAAGTACTAGAAATTTACTGAATTATTTCTGAAAAATGTATGACTTCGAGAACTCTTTAGGCTAGGCGCATTCTAGCGACTTTCTGTTGCTGCGATAGAAAAATAGGTCGCAAAAAAATGTTAGTACGCACACTTGCTACTAATTAGTCACAACAGATGATGCCAAAATGCATTATCGAGATATGAATCGTATCTGTGTAGTTAGGTTCAAAAAATAAACGTAAAAATAACTATACTGGGCATAACTTCTTCCTGGTCAAAAGTTACTTAAACGAAAATTTCGATATGTTCCAGGTAAAAAATATCATTTATTTTAGCAAACGGTATTGTTATAAATGTATAATGTTGTTCAATATAAACATTAACATAGAACATAGAATATATATATTTTGACTTGACAAATCGCATCAATATGGATGTTGGTTAATGGGAAGTGAAATGGAGTAATTTTCATAATAATTTTTTTCTCTTAACCCAAGCTTCACAGAACTGAAATACACATTTGATACAGGCATTGCAAATGTTGTGGTTGGATTAGATTAATATGCTCGCATTGATCTCAAGTGAAAAGAGTTTCAGGAAAGTGGGACAGTACGTATAATCATTAATAAATAAATATTAACAGCTTTTGATTAGCGGTTAGCTATTTAACATCACATTAGTGTGTTCCTTTTCGAATTCCAGCTGCTAAACGGTGATGTGTCGATATTATACAACACTCGGAACTAAAAATAATAGAGAAATACAATTTATTCCGTATTTACCTGGCAGATTGGCAATTTTTTAGTCTCTCAAATCAGTTTTCGATAGTTAGGATTTATTGGCGGGCGATTAAAGACCAATTTTTCAAGCAACATAAGTGCTCACCTAGTCTTGGAGGCCATCAGGGCTTCACTGTGCGTTTTTTCTGGCGATACCGTGTTTCCAGGAAGGCAGAGAATTATAGACCGTCCTTCCAGGAAGGGGAGCTTTGTGCGCTAATGTCACCTGTGCGTTTTAAGTCGGTCACGCCACAGTAATCCTTGTCACGAAATGTTTTTTTGGTTCGAAAATTTGTGCACACGTTGGACAATATTATTTATGGCTTTTTCGTAATACGAACGAATTTTTTTTTTGATACTAATTTTGTACATATGTTTCTTGGAGAATATTATTTAAGAATATTTCCACATTATGGCCACCAAGTATATACAAATGAGGAAAGTTGTTTGAAATATATCAAGTTCCACAAAAGTTATTATGAAAGAAATACGTATTGTTACCTGTTTAAATTTATTCTAGCTGTTTCTCAGGCATTTTTCTTCGAGAAAAAACGGAATTTCGTTTTCATATGATTTGTAAGGGAAAAGTATCGGCATATGAACTTTTTTAAATGTACAGCGTTTAGTGACCACAGCAGACATGTTGTATCAGAAACAAACTGTGTAACTACCTACCACATTCATAATAATCTAACTTATTTCGCATAGTAGCCAACCTGTTATGAGAGCAAGTGAATGCTCATTACTTTTGATTCATGTATTCTGTTTATTTTAAAGTACTGTAGTTCAGAAAACTGAATACCCAAATTAAAAATCCTAAGTTATGTGATCTTTATCGCTTTTTTTTTTTTGGTGAAAGGAGTGACCATCTCAAGTTCAGAGTGGTCCGTGACCCATATTTATTCCGTCCAGAAATGATTTTAATTACTTAATACATCCCCCGATACATATAAGTCATTAGCTATTTCCGCAGATTTTAATCCGAACCGCTAGCTCTAAAAATTTGGAAACATTATCAAAATTATTGTGGTAGTATTTGGGTGATACCGTTTCAGATCATCAGACATCCGCAGCTTGCTTACAGATTTTTTAAAACTTGACAGGATATCTGACAGTGTAGGTTAACATGCAATGAAAATAAATGCCAATAAGGTAGGTGATAGAGAGAAGTTTCAAACTATTTAACTTACTGGAGAAGTGAGGGAATTCGATTACAAAACCTTGGCTAAACCGTTACTTGAATATGGCATTCATTGGGTATCAAATTTAGAAGTTCGAGTGTGAAGGACGGCAACTAGAGTTGTTTGTTCAAATTATGCCGGATTAGAATCATTAACATATGAGAAAAAATCTGATTGAAATTTAAATTGCTTATGTTAGTTAAAATGCTTGAATGTAAGTTGGTGGAAGAATTAGAAGCAGTATATAGAATGGAAGAGGTGACCATAACCACAAGCTGACGGTCGTATGACATAAGCGCACAGTAACAAAAGCGCAAAACCCAAGCGTGGTGGGTGGGGGTTCTTATAACGGAGCTAGTGAAAATGATTGCAGCGATTTCACGATTTTTCTTTTGGCTGTCCTATTATAGGTATGATGATGGAGTTTGCTGTTATAAGCCAAGTGGCTCTCCAAGTTTCGATTGCACTAAATACAAGCGTCTCGTGGTGGCCGCTAGAGCGCTAGAGAGCAAGATGACTGAAAGTGAGAAAGCGTACGTTGTTCTAGAATTTCATTCGACTCAGTCTGTGTTAACTATTCAGCGACACTTTAGAACAAAGTTCGGCAAGGATCCTCCGCATGCTAACACCATTCGGCGTTGTGTGTGAAACTTACAGGTTCCAGGTGCTACAAGCACTATCGCACAACGATGAAGTCCGTCGTTTTCAATTCTGTGCCCAATGTCTAGAATAAGACGAAACATTCGCAGAAGAACTTGTGTTTAGTGATGAGGCCACTTTTCATGTGAGTGGAAAGTGAACAGGCACAATGTACGCATTTGGGGGACCGAAAACCCCTATGCTTATGTGCAGCACCTTCGTGACTCTCCCAAAGTGAACGCGTTTTGGGCGATCTCATGAAAGAAACTTTATGGACCTTTTATCTTTAATGAGGTGACGATCACAGGCCAAATCTATCTGCAAATGTTGCAGATGTGGCTCATGCCACTTCTGGAAGCTGACAGTGAAGATTTCATTTTCCAGCAGGACGGTACTTCATCCCATTTTTCTATAGTTGTCCGTAATTTCCTAAACACCAGGATTCCAAACAGATAGATTGGTCGTGCTAGGGATGCTGATCGTCAGCTGATGCCATGGCCTCCTAGTTTCCCTGACCTAACCTCCTGCGACTTCTTTGTTTGGGGTTTCGTAAAAGACACAGTGTTCGTGCCACCAGTACCAGTTTATCTGCCAGACCTGCGGGTTCGCATCACCAATGCATTTGCTCTCATTTACAGAGACATGCTGCTTCGGATATGGGAAGAACTCGATAATAGACTTGATGTGTGCAGAGTCACTAAAGGTGCACATATTGAGCATCTGTAGACACTCAAAAAATCTTTCACAGTTTGTTTATATATCTGTGTAATCTTTTAAGTATATATCAAATAATAAATCTGTAGTATTTTTCTGAAATCACTGCAATCATTTTAGCTAGCCCTCGACCACCTGCACTGATTCCGATGTTAAGGTGGGCTTCCAACGCAGCTTCAACCGCCAGTGGTTGACTCTGGCCGTCAGCTGCGCAGTAGGCGCTTCCTGCAGCGCGTCAATCCTAATACTGGAAGGTCATTAGTGACCGCGATTTGATATTTCATTTAATGTTACAAGAAACAACAACTTGGTTATTGATGCTTGCTATTTGCATTATTTACTTAGAGATGTATTCCTCGATAAAAAAATTGCGTACCTCGTTATAAAATAAACAGAAATGAACAACTACCGACCGAAAATCTTGGACCATTAGTAGGAGGTGACGGTTACGCACATGATGATGGGTTTTCTGTGAGAGACTCATTCACAGGATACTTAAACAGCCGTGCAGGTGTAGGGTTAACACCCAGTAAAGGCACTCACGTTGCAAGAACTCATTATGGCTACTTTCTAATTGTATTATCTTAAAAATATGTACATATGTTATTAAAAATTCACACTTTTATTTATATGAATGTTTAATATTAATTTTATGTATTATTTATTAATTTGTTTTATATAAGAAAATAATTATGAAAATTATTATAACTTTTTTAATTTATGACTTTACCATGTCGAGGTCATTAGAGGAGAGACGGACAAGGAACGGGAAGGAATTCGGCCATGGCCTTTCGAAGGAAGAATTCCGGCATTCGCCATGGAAAAACCAAATATGGATGCCCGAACGGTGATTCGAACCGGCGTCCTCCTGCATGAGAGGCCAGAGCGTTAACCGCTGACCCACAACACTCGGTGAACAATATCAACACTGACTTTAATAACTATACAGATGAATATGAGATATATGAGTCAATGAAAGAATATTTTTATGAATGTACCTATAAACCATAGAGTTCGAACTTAGCCCAAAGTTTTATTTCTATTTGAAGTCCATTTCATGCCTAACCAAAGATCGAATTACAGTATATCGTACTTTTATTACCGTTTCCGAGAACGCCGGTCGCTTTGTAGGAAGCTGTTCCGTTGCTTTCAGTCATCAGCGTCTGACGCTGCATAGGAGCGCATCTTGTCAAGGTTCGAATGTGCGTTTTCTATGGCTACTTGGGCCTTCCAGGTAGTTAGAGCATTAAAGACCCTTGTGCGCTTATGTCACCTGTGCGCTTTTAATCGATCATCCAAGCTGACACCTGATTTCAGGCGTAAGGGAGTAGGAAAATTTTCTTTTGTATAAAAGGGAAGTAAGGACTGGAATAAATTACCACGGAGTGCTAATCAATTTACCAAAAAAATTTGAAAATAGTAAAAAAATAAAATTCTTAAATGTCAACAACAGCAGGTGAAATTGCACCGAAAAAACTTAGGGTTTTTTTTGTAAAAAAAAAATGGAAACTTAATTGTCTGCGGAATTGGTTGAATGAATTAAAAGGCTCCAAAGGAACTTTCAAACCTTTTATTTCTTTTTTAGCAGTAATTAATTGTCTTTTAAAAAGTATTATTCCTGATGGATAATGTTATTCTGTACTATCAGTAAACTTAGTTAAAAAAAGAAACTTTAAATATTACATTTATATATTTTTTTTTAGTTAAATGTAGAATATCAGCGATCAATTTCTCCAAACACCACATCTACGGAACCTGTAAGGAAAACAAATTGTTCGCAATTACATCATTACCATTACTGCGAATTTAACTATCGGATAGTTTAAAAATATACGATAAATAATAATCAAACGAGTTTCTCTCTCAAGCACTGAAAAAAATAATTTCTTTTTGCAGATATCCAGCTCTCGATTATATTTCTACAGAAAACTACATAAAAACCCTAATCAGGAACGCTCATTTACAATACAATAGAAATTCAACGGACACGGTAAATCTTCTGTCCTCAAAAATTTAGAAGACTTAAAGATATATATATATATAAAGTTTCTTAAAACAGTGAGACATGGATTTGAAATACTGCTCCTACTGCTATTACTAGCAAGACAGAATGGAAAGATTTTTGGTCTGTGTCTGTAATAGATGATTTTTTTTTTATATAAAATTACTATCTATAAATAAATTTTCTTATACACTTACCCATGATTACAATGTATGGATAAATCTATGATTTAAGTAATAAACTTTTTAGGCTACTATAATAAATTTTTTCTGTGACATAAGACATTTAGAATGAATAAAAGAAACTTCCTTGGAATGACGGATATGATGATTTTGCAAGGCATTATTTTATCAATATATCTGTGCTCAGGCCGCAGTACATACCCGAATACTTAACAAAATAGTTCACACTATAATAAAACTTTAATTTCTTCAATGATACTAACCCAGCGCTGCCACGATATCAGCTAGGAATTCGCGCTTGCATAATTGATCTAAGCTGGAGAGATGAGCAAATGCTGGAGATCTGAAGTGAATTCTGTAAGGTTTCGAACTTCCATCTGACATTATAAATACGCCGAATTCCCCTGTAGACAAACAATAAGTTATAAATGTAGCGTTCACAAAAACTCAAGGAAAATTCTATTAACTTCACTAAATGTTTCATTCGACATAACATGAATGTAGAAATCCAAGGTGTTCAAATACTGCCAATCACTCTATTGCTAAATTATAATCTTAAAATTAATATTTCCAATATTTTAGACATACATTGAAATGAATGGCTTTCGTGGGGTCTTGATTGCTATAGCTTGTTCTGTTAACAGAGGCGGCTGAAGGTTAGTCTGCTCTATCCCCATTCTGCTGCCCTTGGTCCTACATGCGACTGGGAAATTTACCGATCGCCTGCCTGGGCACAGCGATCAGTTCGTAGAGGTAGGAAGGGACGGGATGGTGAGATGAGTAGTGAGGAATATAACCTTCAGCGCCAGTTCGGAGTGAACGGAGTATAAGCGCTTTAGTTAAAAATACCCATGAATTTCCCGTCCTCTGAAGTTGTTGCACTGGACAGGTTTCCCTATCCCCTCTTCCGCCCAAAATTCAGTCCTGCATTTTAGAGACGTGTGCCATTGGGGTAAATGACGTGTTCTAAATTGTGAGATATATACTGAGCTTAACTAAAATGGTGTGTAGCTGTTTTCTTCTTCTTCGTGTACCGTCACCTGATGAAGGTTTGGTAGACGAGTCGTTTATTGTATTTTTAGAAACGGTATAGATCTTTATTACACCTCACGCAGTTAAATCTTGCAGCCAAGACATTTTTTCGGCCGGGTCTCTCAAGGACGGTCTTCCATTTACCTAGCGCAGAACTGCACCTGCATTTTTTTTTTTTTATTTTTTTTTTTGTTATGGCTTTTCGCCTCGTCGACGTCGAGGTTATTACGGACGTGAAAGGACTGGGTACAAGGAACGGGAAGGAATTCTACCATGGTCTTTTGAAGGAAGCATCCCGGCATTCGACTATAATGATTTTGGGAAACCATGGAAAACCTAAATCTGGATGCCCGGACGGGGATTCGGACCCGCGTCCTCCCGAATGCGAGGCCAGAGTGTTAACCGCTCACCCACCACGATCGGTCACCTACAACAATGGTGCCGAATCCTCTAATTTTCCACCTAAGGCTCCGGCAATTTGTGTTCTTGTACTGTAAGGTATTATCTCTCGGACGGTTATTTGTCTCTTCGTTCCTTACTGGTATTCTGGAAATAATTCATAATAATATTGTTGCCTGATTTAATTTCGCAGAATCGGTAATTCCAGATCTTAAAAGGACTTGTTGGGCAGTAAGAGGTAAATTCCTCCAACTGTTTTATTGGAACGCCTCCCGCGAGCGGCGATTATTAAAAATTTCCCAGTGGATGATTCACTATAGTCGATAAGTGGAACAATGCACATGCCGAAAACCGCATTCAACAGAATTTCCTCCACGGATTTATGCAGATCAGACCAGTAGTTGGGTTACGTGTGACGTTCGTAACATTATTCCAGAGTGTATGTGAGAATAGGAATGAAATTTGACTTCTACGGAGTGATTTCGATTGATGGAAGAACCCTTTTATACCTCCTATACCTCTTTCCTTGTACTTCCATTCTTATCGGATACCACACTGCCTTGATACCTGAATATTTTCGGTACTTCAATGTACTGTTCCTAAATTTTTAAGACCTAATTTAATTTTCTTCCATTACTTTCATGGAAACAATTTTACCTTTCTGTAACCTTATATTCTTAGAACTTAGCTAGCTGATCTAATTTCGAGATTTGAGCGGATTACCACAGATCACAAAATTGTGTGTTCGTCTTGACGAGAACACTTCTAAGTCCTTTTCATTCAGAATATGTCACTTTTGTCAAAGAGATTACTAACACCATCGCTTATTGCTGGCAAAGTGATAGGAATTGGTGCTAGGAATAAGAGAACGTCGGAAAGGCTACGTTAGTTTTAATGAAATCAAGTTAACTGATGAAACATTTTACGAAACATTAGAGGTACTTGTTCAAATGAAACTCGCCGAAAAAATAGCTCTAAAAGTCCACTATTCACTTAAAGATATGCTGATTAACGTGTAGCTACTTTCCTAAGCCGTTTGGAGGAAAAAATTAGCATTTACCTAGTTTATCACCGAATATGACAGGTTACCTTTTTATGGTTGGCGATCGACTCCTTTTTTCAGAACAAATTGAAATGCATTCCGCGACGAGTGTCTGGGGGAGAAGAAGGACACTGGTCGTATAGTGTCCTTGTGGGCTACCTGCCATTGGTTTTGTCATGGTTACGGTGGGGAGGCAATTTCTTACATTGAGGTGAGAAAATGTTAACTTTGAAGCAAGCGGGACCTGCACAGTATACACTTAATGAAATGTCCTATTTCCCGGGACTGCTGTCTACTACATATCGCTTAGAAATAACCTCCAGCATTATACCCAATATCTTAAAAATAAACCATATTGCTACACTAGTACTGCTTCAATCTCTCCCCAATCATCAACAACACCGATTTATGTAACTCCCGATTTTGCAGTTTCTTCAGACTTTCCACTAAAGCGTCCATCACAGTTAGAAATTGCAGAATTGAAAGGGAATTTCCTCGCTGTACTCCGTGCGTGGTCTCAAAGAAATATGTATGAGTTGTCGTCTCCATATACTATGCAGTGTGTATGGCATAACTTTCGAATCTTATCGCTGAAGAACTCCTAACTTTTATTGACTCGGGATACTATCACACACGCATTCCCCAAGTACACCACAGTTAAGCATATTCCTCTTTCATAAGCATCTCATGCCAAAGATAAAATCTATTTTACCCTTGCCTGCGATATAATCAAGTTGTTCCTTTTCTACAATACAGGTTCTGTCACTTTCAGAAGTCTAACTTCGGTAATTTTTCCCATAATTATCAGAAGTGCGATACCACTCGTATTTATCAATAATAATAATAATTCCGCGTGGTCGCAATGACCTGGTGACAGGGTTTCTATTGGCTGCGCATTCCACCCCTGTCGTAGCCACCCTAACTTAACCCGACAATCCTACCGGGTACAGGGGACCTAAAGTTTAACGTGGAATCCGAACCATGGAAGCGCTCTAAAGTACTTCACCTTTCACAGCAATCTGTGCCAGAGAAGAAGGTCGGATGATCCTATGAAAATCCCCGCCGAGGTGGGGATTATAACCGCGGACCATTCGATCGCCAGTCACACGCCTTAATCACTGAGCCACTATACCACTTATAACTATCAGTAGCATCTGTCCTCTGGGAATTAATTGTCTTGCCATACAGCCCGAAGTATTTGCTAGAGCCATTGATCCTTCTGGCTGCTTTAACCTTATTAGGTGTAAATTAATTTATTCCTTTTTTAGTCGTGTGCAAAGTTCATTCCCCTTCAGTACGTAAAAGTGCGTGTCTTTCTACAGATTGTCTCGACATATCCGTTCTGTTTCTCATATAATATAATGTATCAGTTTTTTTACTTCTTGGTTTCTTAGTATTTGTTTCCTATTCATCAATATCTCTTTATGAATCAATTCTTCTATTATATACAAGGTAGGATTCAAAAGCAATGAGCCTCATTTTATTCTGACGCGAGCGTACCTCGCCGCGCGCTCCACTTGCCAGCGGCGGTGGTGGGGGGTGTTGGCTTCACAACACAACGGAGCTCAGATGCCTCCAAGCTTTCGGAGTAGTAGGATTGGCCTTGACGGGAACGACTGTGCGGTAGTACGTGACACGGCGGAATGGAAATTTCGTTAGAGTAATGGTTCGCGAACAAGTTCTGCTTCCAGTTGAGCAAGTCTTCTTCCGAAATATTCGAAATACTTCAACAACCCAGAGACAAAACACCAAAGCCCTGAGTGGCGCACCGCAAACTCACCCCGTCCCAAGGAAGCGCGGATGAGCAAATCGAAGACGAAGACCCTTCTGATCACCTTCTTCGGAGTGAAGGGGATCGTCCACTATGAGATTGTCCCGTTTGGAGTGACCGTGAATGCTGTTTACTATTTGGAAGTGCTTAAAAGGCTGAAATGAATCGTCGCGCGCTAGCGAAGGGACATCAAGGACAGCTGGAAGCTTCACCACGATAACGCGCTCAGCCACACCGCCTTCATCGTGAGCGCCTACTTGGTCCGGGTGAACGTTCTGGTGATCACCCAGCCTCCCTACAGTCCTGACTTGACGCTTCCTGATTTTTTTTTGTTTCCGCGCTTAAAATTAGTGCTGGTGGGAAAACGCTTCCACTCGATCGAGGACATCCAAGCAAATGTCAAGGCAGCCTTTGCAGCCATCCCGGAACAGGTCTACGTGGACGCCTTCGAGTTATGGAGCCGCCTATAAAAGCGTATTGATGCAGGAGGTGGCTATTTTGAAGACAATTAGTCAGTTGTGCCAATTTGCTTAATTTTCCATTAGTTTTCTGCCAGTCGTGAACTAAAGTTCACTCCAATACAATTTGGTGATGACTTCCAACTTACAACACCTGAAGCTTCCTGTACGTGATAAAGACAGCAGAGACAGCTTACATTGAACAATTGAACTTATTTTGGTGTAACTCAAGACTATGAATACATTCATATGAGGATGATAGAATATACCAGAACCACAAACTACTCGATGGACATAATGTGAAGTTGTTTTGCCAGAGACCTTTCTTACTTCAAACAAGAATATAATGTTTTTGAAATAAAATATATATGAATTTTTGGATACTAATCTTTATGTAGAAGCAGGTAAAATGTACGGCAATGTAACATTACAAAAACCGTCCAGCTGGACATCCGTGAAAATTATAAAATTATATTGTATTTGGGAAATATGTCGGGAGTATATTATATGAGTTTGAAAATAATTGCATCTAATGATCTTTTATTGATTAAAAGATATTATTGAAATGTAAATAAAGTGTTTGATGATCTATTTTCCACTGCAAATCTGTTACAATGAAAGCAGCTTACCTTTTGGTGATTCAATTGCCGTGTAGGTAGTTCCGGGAGGGACCTGGAATCCTTGCGAAAATTGTTTGAAGTGGTGAATCAGTGCTTCCATAGATGACTGAAACATTAAGAGAACTGTTAGAAAGGTAGTTATGAATTATAAAATTATGTCTTATGTGATATGATAGCTAAAAAAGCCATTAGAACAACTTTGGAGGTTTCAGCATCGCCACTGGTATATGACGACAGGGGTAGTTTAAATTCAATGATATTACTACCCGCCCAACAACCACGGAGCATCCTTCTCACTACCACTCGAAACTTCAAACTACACGGCCGAAATGCTAGCCATCAAGGAAGCTATCCAGTACGGAATAGGACAAAACTTCAAGAAAATACTTATCCTAACTGACTCTAGAAGCACTCTACAGCGACTCCATAACCATCAATGGAACCTCAACAGCAACAGATACATCATGGACATTATAGAGTTGACAATGAATGTAGTCACAGCTTTGGGGTGGGCCATGCGGCGCCTATATCAGGCTCGAAATTGGGTCATCGGACATGCGTGAGTGGAACTCATTCTGCCCTCACCAACTCCTACCGAACTATCCGTCCATGTGAGCAGCCACCTTCACCTTGTTATTGGAACCTAGAAGAATTATCCCCCTCTCCTCCACCATATTCGTTGGAGGGGAGATACGGACTATAAAAGAGAAGCGTCTTTAGCCATCCTTCGGGTGCATCACGGGGAACCACATGGCGGCGACGCTGCCGTGGCGTGATGTCGAAGACAGCCCCCAGCCATTCAGGCGTCCGTTATAGTGCTCTGAACGTTAAAGGTAGTTTACCACTTCCTAGGAGAGCTGGAATTGCCGTGCACTACTGAGCCACGCTTTCACAGGGTTCATCCAGCTTGACTGGTTTCAACTAAAGAACATGTGGGTAAAAGGATCCTCTGGCTTGACTCATAATGTATTAGAAGACTCCCTCGCCAAACGTGGAGCCATGGAAGGCACGCTCCTAGCTCTGCCGTTGATTTGTACAGACTTCCTCCCCTGGGTGAAATAAAAAATGAAACAGGATTTTCAAGAATTTTGGCCCAAAACAGCACAACACATAGAAAAACACTACGCGGCCATTCAACCATCAGTTACAAGACAAGTTTGGTACAAAGACTTCCACGCGAAAAGACAATTCCTAACAAAAATAATTCAGATGAGATTAGGACATTGCGCTATCCCCAGCCATCTCCATAGAGTGCGAGTCATGGAATCATCACTGTGCGACGCAGATAAGGAAGACGAGACAGATTTAAATCACATATTCTTCAGATACTGTAAATACTCCACCCACAACAAAAATCTACTAACTAAACTACTACCGCTACAGGTACCTCTCCTGACATCGATCCGAACCCTCCTTGCGACCGGCCACCGAAGATATATAGAAGCCTGATAAACTTCTTACGTGATGTGCAAATTAACATCTAGACGAAAGTAATATACACTCCTGGAAATTGAAATAAGAACACCGTGAATTCATTGTCCCAGGAATGGGAAACTTTATATACACATTCCTGGGGTCAGATACAACACATGATCACACAGACAGAACCATAGGCACATAGACACAGGCAACAGAGCATTCACAATGTCGGCACTAGTACCGTGTATATCCTCCTTTCGCAGCAATGCAGGCTGCAATTCTCCCATGGACACTATCATAGAGGTGCTGGATGTAGTCCTGTGGAACGGCATGCCAAGCCATTTCCACCTGGCCCCTCAGCTGGACCAGCGTTCGTGCTGGACGTGCAGACCGCGTGAGACGACGTTTCATCCAGTCCCAAACATACTCAATGGGGGACAGATCCGGAGATCTCGCTGGCCAGGGTAGTTGACTTACACCTTCTAGAGCACGTTGGGTGGCACGGGATACATGTGGACGTGTATTGTCCTGTTGGAACAGCATGTTCCCTTGCCGGTCTAGGAATGGTAGAACGATGGGTTCGATGACGGTTTGAATGTACCGTGCACTGTTCAGTGTCCCCTCGACGATCACCAGAGGTGTACGGCCAGTGTAGGAGATCGCTCCCCACACCATGATGCCGGGTGTTGGCCCTGTGTGCCTCGGTCGTATGCAGTCCTGATTGTGGCGCTCACCTGCACGGCGCCAAACTCGCATACGACCATCATTGGCTCATCACTGAAGACGACACGTCTCCATTCGTCCCTCCATACACGCCTGTCGCGACATCACTGGAGGCGGGCTGCACGATGTTGGGGCGTGAGCGGAAGACGACCTAACGGTGCGCGGGACCGTAGCCCAGCTTCATGGAGACGGTTGCGAATGGTCCTCTCTGATACCCCAGGAGCAACAGTGACCCTAATTTGTCGGGAAGTGGCGGTGCGGTCCCTACGGCACTGCGTAGGATGCGACGGTCTTGGCGTGCGTCCGTGCGTCGCTGCTGTCCGGACCCAGGTCGACGGCCACGTGCACCTTCCGCCGACCACTGGCGACAACATCGATGTATTGTGGAGACCTCGCGCCCCACATGTTGAGCAATTCGGCGGTACGTCCACCCGGCCTCCCACATGCCCACTATACGCCCTCGCTCAAAGTCCGTCAACTGCACATACGGTTCACGTACACGCTGTCGCGGCATGCTACCAGTGTTAAAGACTGAGATAGAGCTCCGTATGCCACGGCAAACTGGCTGACACTGACTGCGGCGTTGCCCAACCGCTGCGCAGCTAGCGCCCTTCGACGGCCAACACTGCTGTTCCTGGTGTGTCCGCTGTGCCGTGCGTTTGATCATTGCTTGTACAGCCCTCTCGTAGTGTCCGGAGCAAGTATGGTGGGTCTTACACACCGGCGTCAATGTGTTCTTATTTCAATTTCCAGGAGTGTAAGTAAACGGACATAATATACAAAAACCTTATAGTTAAAATGTCATATGTAAAATAAGTAATCTGTAAAATTATATAAAATAGTTAATATACAAAATATGTCATCATCATCATTTTTCTGCAGGTTTTCACTTGACTGCTCTCCATGCTCTTCTATTTTCTGACTTTCTCTTTAGGTCCATGTAGTAGGGCCTCTGTTGTTTCTCATATACATTAATAATTTGTGCGACATAATAAGTGGGATGAAAAGATTATTTGCCGATGATGCTATTATTTATCGTGGAATCAAAACTCAGGAAGACTGCGCTTTGTTACAAGACGATATTACGAAAATAATTGCGTGGTGGAAAGACTGGTAGTTGGAGTTAAACGCTAAAACGTGCCAAGTCATGAGTGTAACTAAAAAGGTGTCACCATTTAGCTCTGAATTTACAGTTCATGGTACTGTCCTTAAAACGATAGATTCCGCTAAATACCTAGGTTTAACAATTCGTAATAATTTGTCATTGAATGAGCGTATTGAGAATGTAATTGGGAAAGCAAATCGTAAGCTCCGATTTCTAGGTCGTAATTTAAAATAATGCACTCCGGAAGTTAAATCGATTGCATATATGTCACTAGTGCGACCTCACTTAGAATATTGTTGTTCTGTATGGGGCCCTCATCAAAAGGGGTTAATGGAGGCATTAGAGAAGGTCCAAAGAAGAGCCGTGACAGGTATATATAGTTGGAGGGAAAGCGTAAGTGCGATGTTGAAGGAGTTAAGTTAGGAAGACCGGGAACACCGAAGGCGTTACTCTCGACATAAACTAATTGAAAAATTCACGACTGATATATTTCGGAATGACAGCAAACAAATATTGCTAGCAGCAACATTCGTATTTCGGAATGACCGTGAAAATAAGATAAGAGAAATCAGGGCCAGAACCGATTCTTTTCTGTATTCATTTTTTCCACGAGCGATTAGGGAATGGAATAGAAAGGATTTACCGGGTGAGTAAACTTAAAATCCGACAGGAGTAGCTTTCGATAAAGTATTCCGGCGATCCTTATCTGGGTTTTCCATGGTTTTTCCCAGATCACTCTACGCGAATGCTGGGATGGTTCCTCACAATAACCCATGGGCCCTTCCTGCCATATCCCGTATATCCCTTCCAAACTATTACCCTTTCGGATAGGTGCAATGTACCCTCCACTTTTAGTGAATCGCGGAGTAATAGTGATAGTAGTTGCCGTCTTCCTTGATGTTATCTAAGGCCCATTCACACTAACAGTCAGCGCAGGTCAAAAATCGCTATACACGTAATCCAATGGGAGCATTCACACTACGCGGTCCGCTAAGGTCAGCGAAAGGCAAGTCAAACTGAAGATCGTGCCGCCACCGACCAACAACGGTCAAGACCTGAGCTGAGTTGAGCTGATCGCTAGTGTGAACGAACAACGGTCATGTCAGGTCAGATCAAGTAGGCGGCGAACACCTGAAAACTATGCTCATAAGCAATAAAAAGGAGTAATAAATAATAAATAAATATTTTAACTGTATATTTTTTTCTGTTTATTATAAAGTCGGCAAAATTTAATATAAATTCAAGTATTATTACCCATTTTAGTACTGCCAAGATACAGACCCGGTTCCGAATTATTTTTAAAAAAAAAACAACAATGTGAATTTATTTCTTGAATCAAAGGCTTTTGTAAGAGAGTTAGCACCCAAACAAAGAATATTTGTAAAATAGGGTTTCTCTCGTTCATCCTGAAATTCACTTTCTACATGGCATGAAATTTTATCCTTCCGTAAATAATTGTGCATAATACATGTTGGTTAAATTATGTTGTCAATTAATCCTGGAGTAGAATTAATTTTTCTAAAATAAATTTGAAATCTTTGAGCCCTAAAATATCAAAAGCATTTCCCACCACTCGTCTCTCACGGCATAGCCGGTAGTTAGCATTCTTTTTTCTCTTGATCTGTATGCGCTTGAAACTCTGGATGCACCCAGAACCGTCCTCTTTTTTATCTTGTCGTATTTTTAGGCTCTTGATCCAAAATCATTGCCATTTAATTGACGTTGGGGTAGAAAACGGCATTGTTCACTATGAGCGACTGAAATGAAATGGCCTCGTCTACGACTTGATCTGACCTGACCTGACCGCTAGTCTGAATGCTATCCTGGATCGTGAGCTGAGCTGACCTGAGCTGAGCTGAGCTGAGCTGACCGCTAGTGTGAATGGGCCTCTATAATTTTGCACCTCCTTCTTTCTCTTATTCTCCTCTCATAAACTAGACCTTCCAATGCGTCTGTTATCAGACATTCCCCGCTCAACGAGTGTCACATCCAGTTCTTCTTTCTCTCTTTTATTACTTGGAGTATTTTTCTCCTTTCACTAACCCTATCCAGCACTTCAACATTACTGATTTTATCCATCCAGCTTATCCTCTCCATCCTCCTCCACATACACATCTCAAACGCTTCTAACCGCTTTTCATCCTCTCGTCTCAGTGTCCAAGTCTCCGCCCCATAAAGAGCCACACTCCATACAAAACACTTGCCGAATCGTTTCCTGAGTGCTTTGTCTATTTTTCCCGTTAGTATCCTCCTTTTTACTATTAAATGCTTTCTTTGCTATGGCAATGCGAGTTTTTATCTCTTGGTGGCATCTCAAATCTTCGGTGATTATACTCCCAAGATATTTGAACGAGCTTACTTGCCTGATATCAGCTCTTCCTAGCTTTATATTTATTATTTTCCCGCCTTTTCCAATCACCATATAGTTTTTGCTGTATTGATTTTTATGCCATACTCTTGGCAAGCTTTGTCTACATCTTTCAGAATTCTGTTTAGAGTTGTTCGCTTTCTGCCAACAATACCATACCATCAGCAAATCGTATGTACTCTATTCTCTTGCCACCAATACGCACCCCTCTTTTTCCATTTAAGCCTTTACCAATAGTTTCTTCTAGGTATAAATTGAACAATAATGGAGAAAGGCAACAACCTTGTCTTATGCCTCTCCCAATGCTGCTTTCTCCCGACATCTCGTTATTCGTACTTTCTGTTGTAAATATAGGTTCTGTATTGACCTTCTCTCCTTTCAATATACGCCTTTCCTCTTCAAGATATCCATCAGCTCCTTCTACTGCACCCTATCAAAAACTTTTTCCAAGTCAATAAAGACGGCATAGATATCTCTTCCTTTCTCAATATATCTTTCCTCTGTGATTCTTAACAGCCCGATAGCATCTCTTGTTCCTTTTCCTTTCCTAAATCCACACTGTTCTTCTCCAATTCATCTAACTAACTTTCCATATAGCCTCCTGTAAAATATGTATTATGTTAAATATGAATGATATGTGAAATTATGTAAAATATGTAATATGTTAAATATGAAAGATACTTAATAAGTAAAATGTTCCCGGCAACTGTAATATGTAAAAATTTGTAGGAGGGCTGGTGTAATGGTCTTGCGACCTGAAACTAATAAATTAAAAAAAACGAACTTCCTTGATGAAGGAAGTACCACCGCTTCAGAAGTTATATTACAAACTAAGCGTTACTAATCGTTGTAAGAAAATGTTAACATTAGGATCACTCTCGCCCACTGAGGGTTCTGTTCACAAATTCTGTATTAAACTGAATTCACTAAAAAATGTAAAATCTTGTTATTTTTTTAAAGTAATATAATGGTTTTAAAAAAATCAGTAATAAATTCTTTCAAATAAGTTTCATTTTGTATTTTTCCAAATTGTCTTTCAAATGGTATCTATAAATAAAAAACAAACAAAAAAACTGTACGTCATGGAAAAATTTTGAAAGTTTTCAAAAACAGTTTTCCACAACATATTTACTATTCAATTCATGAATTTTTCATTGAATGATACATGATTTTTAGAGTATAAAAATGATTTTCTAATATCACATTTCTCAAGATCATTCATTTAGTTACCTCGGGGCAACCATAAACTCCTGAAACATCCTGTAAAATTTAGCAGGGTACGAATCCGCAATGGAAATTTTGAATGAATTTTCGGTCAATAGTTTAGGAAATAAAGAGGGGAATGATATGTTTTTTCCTCCAAAAGTTTCTACAAAATGATGAACAAAAGGGAAAATCCAATCAATTGGTGGTCGGCGGTTTGCTAGCCATCATTTGATGATACTCATGAAGATTATCTGGAGGAAATATTTTCTTCAGCCCCACACCAAGTACCCTACTATTATTTTCAATCTACCTCCCGCATGGATTTACGAAACTCTATGTTATAATCGTGTTAAAATCAATAATATCCAAAGTAGAGCGCAATTACTAATTACAAGTTCAAGGGCTCAGAAGCTATGAAGTTACAACACATGGAGGGGCAGAGGGACGGTCAGACGGACAAATGAGCGAATCAGTAAGCAGATCGTAGGACCCCCCCCCCAAAAAAGCTCAAGATCTCATGTAAAACAACATAATAAAACTTTTCTTTTCAATCAGATTAAAACAAATTGTACTAGCGCAACGATAACATCCGAGATACTCTGTCTTATTACTTGCCACTTTGTCATAATGTGGATGGAAGCGTTCTCTCCGAGCTAATGATAGTCACGTAAGTAGGATGAATAAATATACTAGCATAAATAAACGATTCCAAGTTGTAGATATCACAAACGTTTCTTTGCGGCAGAACTCCAAATACCTGTACGCGTGCTGTAATGACGATTTTAGAAGCTATAAGTGATATATATATATATATTTGAAAAATTAAGGATTATACTACGGTACAACAGAACTCAGATCTTTTGACAATCTGTATATCTGAAGACAAGGTGAGTTGTCACTCAAAGAATTCAGATGAACCTCTAAGGATAGAGCTAAGAGCCAAGTTTGGACTTAAGTTTGTAGCAGAATGACCAAATATGGGTAATTCCGTACATTTTTATATATAATATTTTGTATATTTTTATATATAAAAAAATAAGAAAGGAATTATCGGAGAGGATGGTCAGTGTTCGTGGGACCTGAGCTAGACGCGCCAAAGTTTCGCGACAGGCCGGCGCGGGCGGCTGCCAGGGACAATGGACACCAGCTACCTTTCTCACGCAGTTGGTCAAGCGTATAATCCCTTGGCTCCGGGGAAACGGCACACTGAGGTGAATAAACGTATCGAAGCCCCAGGTCTAGGGACGGGCAGTTTGGAGGTCACAGGTGACGAATAAGTCCGAGGCTATCCCGAGTTCGCACGAATCGAGAAAGACAAGGTTCGCCTATCGTGACAGCCGGAAGGAGGAGCTTGAAAATGGCAGGACCAATCGAGAGAGACTTTCCTTTGCATTTTGTAATGATGGTGTATTTTTTCTATGTAAACCACGAGCGACGAGAGGAGGCTTTTTCCGGCGGACGCTGGAGAGGTCTTGGCTCCGAGCCTTCAGACTAGAAGGAGCGGATCTTCCGAAGCTGGAGATCGTTCGGTCTTGGCATCGAACCTGAGGGTCGATAAGCGTGTCTTGTACAGTGAGGTCACTTTGCACGCATCCAGTACGCTTGCTGACGGACGTGGTGCATTGTCCACTATAGCCAAGGGGCTATAGTAATTCCGCCGTCGCCGGAAATACATCGCCGTCACGGTAATAATTCTACAGTGCAGTGTGGTACTTTTATTCGGTCATTGAGTACAGCCCTGTAACGACCACTGAATGATTAGGAGTTCTCGCACCCCCAAATATTGAGCTAGCTGGGGCAGACTTTCTTAAAGCCACACTTGGTGGATAATTTAAATTATCCTGGCGCCCGGCATTTGAGATCGGATACAGTTAATGTCAATACTGTGTTTGATTTATGGTTCCCGATCATTGTGAAGGGAACTTTCATTTAAAAAATCAAGTGTGTAGCTTTCTTGCTTGTCAATTAACATTGGGAGTTTGTTTCAAGATTAATTTAAAGGTGGTTGTGTTTTAATGCTTTGTTTATTTGTTAATATGTGTTGGCAATTGTAAGAAGAGGCTTTGCATAGTTCTTTTTAACATATTTCAATGTGTCAATGTTAACGATAAATAAGCCTCGCCTGTACGCCATTATGAGTACCCAATAAATTAGCAGCCTAGGGTTTCTTTTAATTATAAAAAGAAGTAAAAGGTTTTCACCCTTACCTCCCCAGGCATAAACCGCCACAAGTTACCAGTGAAAAAGTCTGTGAATGGTCGAGACGTGATATAGTGCGGACACCAAGAATGTTAATACGAAGAATCGAAAACTCAAGAAAAATTAGATAATTCCCAGAGTGACTTTTAAAATTTCGTTTGAGAAAGATTTCACAAGTTTGGTTCGGAAAGAGCGAGTGTGATTGACTTGGAAGTTTAAGTGTCGTATTGCGGGAGCGACGCGGCCCAATGACCTTTGCTTGTGGACGGAAAACAAGGGAATAATTTTAGCTATTATAAGGAAGGACTTTCGCTGGAAACTCAAGTGATGTGTTACAGTTTGTGTTTTTAAGAACAAATCGCGAGGCAGGAAATGTTTTAAGAACGAACTGACTGGCGGAGATTGACTGAAGATGCGAGGTTTCGTCGATGGAAGGGAGCAGTGGAACTTTACTTCGGCTTGGCATCGCGAACATTGTGACATGACTTTAGCTTTCATTGCGAGCAGTAATAGTTGGCTTCTTCTCTTCGTCATCGCTAACTGTACTTCAGGTATTCATCGCGAACGGCTACATACGACACCAAAATGGGACGCCTGACGCAGCCCGCTTGAGCGATCTCACCGCCTGATATCTTCCTGCTGAAGTGTAAATTGCCGCATACTCATCTCAGTGCCAAATAATAAGACGATCGACGTCTTCCTGCCTATTGCATACAATGGTTCTGGTCTTTTGAATCGAATTGAGTCAAACATAAAAATATAACTTTTGCCACAGTTCAACGAAGCTCAGTAATAACCCGCTAACAGTAGTCTGCTTATGATTCTCATCACGAAGAGAATATTCATGTTCCACATCAAATTAATTACATGTATAAACGACTCCACGCTTTATATTTACGCAAATATTCTTCTTTGCACTTACGGTTCACAAAAAAGATTTCATATTCCAGCTCATTTATAATACAAACGTCAGCAGATTCTGATCAAGATGTATTCTGTCGTATCCCTAAATGAAAATAGTTCTGTTCAATGAAGGACTATTCCGTGAAAATAAACAGTTTATCAGTAGTCATCTGTTGTGTTGTGACATTCATGACCATATGCATTATTCAAATAACTGTATTGTTAAGGGAGCCTGTCCGTTCGATTGTGCCTCCAGCAGCAGCGTGAAGGGCAGACAAACCAGACTATCAACATCTAGTGGGACATTTTTCTACGAGGTGCTTAACCGTTTGCTGCACACCGCAGTCACAGCAGGTATTGTCCTACCTTTAAACCCCAGAGATGTAACATAGTACGCCACAGACCATGGCCTGTCCTGAAGCGGTTTAATTGGCTCTTATGGTTCCGTGGTAGCTCTGCTGCGTGGGATCGGTCCGTTCCGTGGCAAGTTCTGCTACCACTGTTGCCTCCATTCCACAACAGAATTAAAGTTGGGCGCCAGCCGTGAGGCCGGAACAGTAGATGGTTTTCTTGACTTGGGGCGCGCTGGTGGAAAATTTTGCAAGTCAACCCATAAAAGGATGTCTGACCAGTCCTTCACCTTTCGCCACTGATGGAGTAAAGCTGCTTGGCGTTTATACTCATGTGGTCAGATGTTGCAAACAACTGGAAGCCATGTGGATTGTAGAACACCACTCACAATACTCGTAGAGTCGTAGCGCCATGTAGATGGATATCATTTTTTTCAGTATGTGCACTGCCCAAGCACACTGGGTCACAATATTGCCCTAAGCCATTTTCCTCACTAGATTTAGTCTGAACTTAACCTTTCCATCAATATTTTCCAGATGCTTGCGGTACATTAATGATCTTTCAATTGTGACACCGAAGTGGGAAGATACCTGATGCTTTGCCTGCTGGCTTGATAAATGAAAACACCATTCCTCTATTTTCGTAAGATTTGGTCTGAGGCGCCACTTAGTGAAGTATTCGCGCAGGATACCCAAGACTGCTGTCAGTACCTCGTCACATCTTTCATATTTCTTCGCTGGTCATCATTGAAAAAATCGGAGATATTATATTTTATTGATTTGCATTATTTTCAAGGTAAAGTGATGCTCCAAACCACAATTAAAACGATAGGTAGTTATCTAAGTACTACCTGCTACAAAGTCAAAATATACTGCTCAACTGCAAGTATATAGAAACTAGCTGAAAAAAACTTAGTTACCTTCATTTCGGCGCGAGTTGGTGGACATATTTTGTGATCGTCAGTTAGTATTTCTCCGCAGGGCATCCTGTTGATAGCTTGCTCAATAATTCTAATAGACTGCCTCATCTCTTCCAGTCTGCAAAGATATCTGTGGGAGGGGAATTAATCGTTAGTTTATAGTCATCAACAAACAATATATACAATAACATTCCTTGAGTGTCTTCTTCTTTAAAAAAAAATCCTTCATGTCTTTTCAATCTTAGTGATATAGAGAAGTTGGAAACATCGTTCACGGTACACACTGTTCAGAACGTTAGCTCAGAATGTACTGTTAACACGGGGGATCTTTTTCAGACACTGCAGTATACGAACAGATCCTGAAGGTATTGGATATAATAACCACACTGCGCCTTCACAAGTTTTATAGAATATGGATTAGGAATTATCCGAACTTGTAACCTCGGTGATATGACAAGGAGAATGAGAGAAGTTGATCTAGCAAGAAATAATTATAGTATTAAATATTTTAGGTTTGGTTTTCTTTCTTAATTTTTTTTTTTAAACTGCTTAACGTCTCTTAACAGCGAGGTCTTTAGAGACGGGAAAGGATGGGGGGGGGGGGCAAGGGATGGGAAGTAATTTGGCCATTGCCTTTTGAAGGAAGCATCCCGGCATTTGCTTGGAGTGATTTGGGAAACCATGGAAAACCCAAATCTGAATGCCCGGACGGGGATTCGAACCGCCGTCCTCCCGAATGTTTCTTTCTTAAGAAACACGGATTCAAACTTCTGGAAAAAAAATACGAAATATTAGTTATAAAGTACATGGAACAATTTTCCAGTATAGGGAAAAGATATTTGCCTCCCCCTCCCTCCCCCCTTGCTTTACGCCTTCTCGACGTCGAGGTCATTAGAGGCGGGAAAGGACTGGAGGCAAGAAATAGGAAGGAAATTGAC